>VMBQ01008519.1:0-13107 GCA_007657795.1 Dreissena rostriformis
CAGACTGGGATCACATATCAAGCACATGCTATATATGCCTGTTTACCCAGAACAAGGCTCAATTGTGTGTCTGCATGCCTTTTCTAAAAGAAACAAAATAAGGAACACTAACATTATATTATATTTGTTATACTTGTGCCAAACACTAAATTTACTTTCTAATAGTCTCTATTAATTCCTGTTTCAAATCATGCTCCAATTGCAATAAACCTCTCTGTTTATCCCCAATGTTTGCATAATGAATGAATTTAAAGTCGACACTCCTATGCAATTGGCAAAGAATTCCATTAATTTAATCTTTTTCCAATGGCTGTTCTTACCTAACTGTAAAACATATCCAAATGTTTTTAAAGCAATGATATTGATTTCTAGTCCAGTATTGAAAGACAATTTTCCTTCCCATTGAATTTCTTCAAAGATTGCTGATATCTCACCGATGGCTTGTCGATATGCAGATTTATGATAGATTTAATGATACAAAACCATGCGTTAAAATTGCAATTTAAATCCCCAGTAGAGAGCCAAATTAAAGCTAAAAAAAAAAGGGATTTCTCATGCCAATATAATTATGTCACTTACATTTTTCAAACTTGAAAATGTTGAAGTTATATGTGTATTTAACACATACTGATAGAATTACAACACATATACATGTATCATGTTTCATATACATGTATAGTGCCTTGAAAGTCACAGGGTGATATGAACTTTCTTTGTGCATTATGTTTGTAGCATATATTAAATTTGATATCATCAGTGCCGAATAAGGACCATAGGCAGTGAAGCTTTTGGGGCCCACACCCCAGGCCCCTAGTCGGCCTAGTGCCTTATAGAACGTCATGCCCAGTCGATTTCACTCATTTAAATTAGCCGACCAGTGCTATGCTGACAAGACATACAATGTGACAATATCCTTATAATTATATAGGTATAAAATGTCCTTATTATACCATAATGCCAATACAACATTATCAGATTAAGAACTTTAGAAAAAATCATTGTAGTCTGTATATTTACGTATTTAACTATTTTTCCAGAATGAAATAATATGAAACTTTAAAAAAAAAAAATTGTCAGGGTCTCATGGGGCCCCTTAAAGTCCCAGGGGGCCATAGACAGTTGTGTACTCTGCCTAATGGGTAATCCGGGACTTGATACCATATATACTGACTTATGTTACTGTGTTGTAAGTTCTTTTGATGGAACTGTTTTGTGGGTACCTTTACATAAAAAGTATTTAAGTGCAAAAAAGACAATATGAACAATTGCATATTAGAGTTGTGCAAATTGGCATAGATACCTTTGTAATATCTGAATAGTGGAATCAATAAATCCTATAAAAATAACAATGGGGATTTCAGTTTTCTTTTTTTGGTTTATGAACATAACATGCATGCATGATCAATAGTTATTATTGATCATTAGTTATTATTGATCATTAGTTATTATTGATCATTAGTTATTATTGATCATTAGAATGTTTTGTGGAAGAAATTGAATACTGATTGAACTATTTGTTGATAGTAGATAGACCATGGATAAAAACCACGTCAAAACCAACAGCAATGTGTATTTGTTGATAGTGGATATACCGTGGATAAAAACCACGTCAAAACCAACAGCAATGTGTATTTTCTGAATTCATTATTTATATAAGAATTAAGTAAATAAGAGCTTTACTGAAAATCTTGGCTCTTTATTTGAATTACCTTATACATGGATGGTTAATTTGAACTGAAACTTTAATTCAAAATTAATTTTTGTTTCATAACTGAATGGCAGACATATGCCAAATAAGTTTGTTAAACATTAATTGTTATCAGCTAAACATATAAAGGAGTCGGGCCCTGGGAGAACGAGGCTTCATGCAGTTCGTGCAGGCTTATCAACAAGGACACTTTCCTCTCACTTAGACTGGATTTTCATTCAGAAGAAACTTCCTTTTTCAAAAAAATCCATAAAAACAGAAAGCAGGTACCCTGATTAGCCTGTGCGCTAATCTGGGAACACAGCTTATAGGCACATATAAGTTCCATTTTCCCAGAGCAATGCATAAGTTATTCTGTATATTGAAAAATACTTTTTTAAAGCTAATCTAGTGTGTGGTAGTTTCAGTTTTAAACTTTATTTAGTTATTTTATGTATGGTGTTTATTAAAACAAAGCGTCAACAAGATATTACTAACCAGTGGGGTTTTTTATGTCAAATTCGGGGCCAAAATTAGGCAACTTTCCTAATTTCAAAAAGTACTAAATGTATATATTTTCCCACATGACTGCCTAAAATTCGCATTGAAGGTTTCAAAAAAAATAATTTATAATAATATAAATTAATTTTAACTCATTTCCCTATTCAGCTCTATAAGTCAAACCTTAGTAAATTTAATATTGAAAACATCTATTACTCTCAATTTTAAGTTTTTGCTAGCAAAAAACATTAAAACGTTTATTTCACAATTTTAGTCAAAACGGCGCTATTTTTTTCAATCCAAAGGGCCTTTAGTTTGCCACGTTCCCAAAATGGCGGAAAAAAAAACAACACTGGTAACATTAGTTATCAAGCTGTACAATTTCATTTAATGCAAAATGTAGTAACCTAAATATATTCTTTTAGTTTTTAAGCAGATTATTAACACTTATCGAATTAAAACTGTAGAGAACTTTAATTAGCACATACCTGCATAGAAAAGTCAAATTTTATTCCAACATTAGAAAAGTCAACTTTGAAGTCATATAATCCTTTAATTTCAAAATCTCAACCATAATCCTCAAGCTAAGTCAGTAATGATTATTAGCAGTTCAGACGGTTGGCGGCTCACTTCAAATCATCAAATGTTGGACAACCATCAGTAAACATCATTTATATCCCAAATGATTCAAGTTTAAGCAATAAATACTGCCAATATCCCACTGTATGTCAACATCAGAATGCACTAAGCAAATTAAATTTACCTGCATAAATCTGATATCCTTAAGTCAGCCAAGTTATCCAACATTAAGCCCAAGTTCATAATTCATAATCCAATACAGACAAAATAAACAATAGATTTGTTTCGTCAAAATTAGTGGCAAATTGTTGAACCTTCAAAAATCAGCCAGCAGTAAAGAAGTAATGAGTTAACAATTCGCCATGTTATGAATTGACTATCTCTGATATGATCTCGTGTTGAAAATTCAATAGATTTAGCGCCCCAGTTTATAAAGAACTCAGCTAACTGTATAGGCCTCTATAGAAGTCAGCCTTGGCTTGTTGGAACATGAAAGCGAAATATCAGAAGTTCAATACAAATGAGACCCGCTCTTGGAAAACAGGGTTTAATGCATGTGCGTTAACCCTTTGCATGCTGGGAAATTTGTCGTCTGCTAAAATGTCGTCTGCTGAATTTCTAAAATTAGTATTTTCTATGATTTTTTTTTCAAAGAATACTATCAGAATAGCAAACAGTTTGGATCCTGATGAGACGCCACGTTCTGTGGCGTCTCATCTGGATCCAAACTGTTTGCAAAGGCCTGCAAAATTCGGTTCCAGCACTGAAAGGGTTAAGTGTCATCCCAGATTAGCCTGTGCAGTCCGCAAGGGCTAATAGTGGGTGAAACTTTCCGCTTTAACTGGATTTTCACAAAGAAAAATTTCCTTAAAAAGCAAAATACAATAAAAGCGAAAAGTTTCGTCCCTGATTAGCCTGTGCGGACTGGCAAACAGGCTAATCTGGGATGACACTTTACACACATGCATTTATAGAAGATCCTTGGCCTGTTTGGACATAAAAGCGAAATTTTACAGAAGTTCAATACCAATGTTTTTCAACTATGAATTTATCTAAACAGTACGGTTTAAATTTGGTTTCAAATAGCTAACTGAAAGAATGTGAAAATGTCTATTTCGTTATTTTGGGATATTTTGATAACAATTAATATCTTTGTCCTCTATTTTTATTGGTTTAAAATATTAATTTTGAACACACTTTCTGAAGGGATAAAAATGTCTATTGAGACATTCTGGTAATGATTTTTCTGTCAATTTGGTAATTTAAACATCTACTTCAATGAAAGTGTGATAAGATAAGAGTAAATTTATGTGTAATGAATGTTAACAGTAGGAGATACAATATTTTTTACACAAGAATTTAGTGCCACTTTGCCAATAGTTCAGGAAGGTTCAACAAAGTTACAAAGACTTTCAAGTAGAACCAACATGTTAATTCAAATATTGATTTATGGTAACATTAAATTATTGCTTCCAATTTAAGTGACTTGGTCGATAATATGTGAAAGAACAATTAAAGGCCCTGTTTTATGATTCCAGATGGAAAAATATTTCCATTTAAAATGTATTCAAAGTTTAGAAAAATCACATACAAAAGCTTAAAATATTGAAAATAACCCCTATTTCCAATTGTTGTACTGTTTTTTTTTGTTTTTTTTTCAAAAGTAAACAAATGAGTAGAGAGGAAAAGTTAACTCAACAGTACGAGTAGAGGGGAAGTTTACTCAACAGAATGAGTAGAGGGGAAGTTAACTCAACAGAATGAGTAGAGGAGAAGTTAACTCAACAGAATGAGTAGAGGGGAAGTTAACTCGACATAATGAGTAGAGGGGTAAAAGGTAACTCAACAGAATGAGTAGAGGGGAAGTTAACTCAACATAATAAGTAGAGGAGAAGTTAACTCAACATAATAAGTAGAGGGAAGTTAACTCAACATAATGAATGAGTAGAGGGGGAAAAGGTTACTCAACAGAATGAGTAGAGGGGAAGTTAACTCAACATAATGAGTAGAGGGGAAGTTAACTCAACAGAATGAGTAGAGGGGATGTTAACTCAACAGAATGAGTACAGGGGAAGTTAACTCAACATAATTAGTAGAGGAGAAGTTAACTCAACATAATAAGTAGAGGAAAAGTTAACTCAACATAATGAGTAGAGGGGGAAAAGGTAACTCAACAGAATGAGTAGAGGGGAAGTTAACTCAACATAATGAGTAGAGGAGAAGTTAACTCAACATAATAAGTAGAGGGAAGTTAACTCAACATAATGAATGAGTAGAGGGGGAAAAGGTTACTCAACAGAATGAGTAGAGGGGAAGTTAACTCAACATAATTAGTAGAGGGGAAGTTACCTCAACATAATTAGTAGAGGAGAAGTTAACTCAACATAATTTAAGTACAGGAGAAGTGAACGCAACATAATAAGTAGAGGTGAAAAGTTTTCTAAACATAATGAGTAGAGGGGGAAAAGGTTACTCAACAGAATGAGTAGAGGGGAAGTTAACTCAACATACTTAGTAGAGGGGAAGTTAACTCAACCTAATAAGAAGAGGAGAAGTTAACTTAACATAATAAGTAGAGGTGAAAAGTTTTCTAAACATAATGAGTAGAGAGGGAAAAGGTAACTCAACAGAATGAGTAGAGGGGAAGTTAACTCAACATAGTTAATAGAGGGGAAGATAAGTCAACATAATGAGTAGAGGGGAAGTTAAGTCAAAATTGTGAAAAGAGGGGAAAAGGTAACTCAACAAAATGAGAAGAGGGGAAAAGTTAACTCAACCGAATGAGTAGCAGGGAAGTTAATTCAAATAATAAGTAGAGGAAAAGTTAACTCAACATAATAAGTAGAGGGGAAAAGTTAACTCAACAGAATGAGTAGAGGGGAAGTTAACTCAACAAGATGAGTAGATGGGAACAGTTAACTCAACAGAATGAGTAGAGGGGAAGTTAACTCAACATGATGAGTAGAGGGGAAGATAAGTCAATATAATGAGTAGATGGGAAGTTAACTCAACAGCATGAGTAGATGGGAAGTTAACTCAACAGAATGAGTAGAGGGGAACAGTTAACTCAAAATCAAGAGTAGAGGGGAAGTTAACTCAACATAATAAGTAGATGGGAAGTTAACTCAACAGAATGAGTAGATGGGAAGTTAACTCAACATAATGAGTAGAGGGGAAGTTAACTCAACATGATGAGTAGAGGGGAAGTTAACTCAAAAGAATGAGTAGAGGGGAAAAGTTAACTAAACATAATGAGTAGAGGGGAACAGTTTACTCAAAATAATGAGTAGAGGGAAAGTTAACTCAAAATAATGAGTAGAGGGGAAGTTAACTCAACAGAATGAGTAGATGGGGAGTTAGGTCAACTGAATGAGAAGAGGGGAAGTTATGTCAACTGAATGAGTAGAGGGGAAGTTATGTCAACTGAATGAGTAGAGGGGAGTTAGGTCAACTGAATGAGAAGAGGGGAAGTTATGTCAACTGAATGAGTAGATGGGAAGTTATGTCAACTGAATGAGTAGATGGGAAGTTATGCCAACTGAATGAGTAGAGGGGAAGTTAACTCAACTGAATGAGTAGATAGGGAAGTTATGTCAACTGAATGAGTAGATGGGAAGTTATGTCAACTGAATGAGTAGAGGGGAAGTTAAGTCAACTGAATGAGTAGAGGGGAAGTTAGGTCAACTGAATGAGTAGAGGGGAAGTTAGGGCAACTGAATGAGTAGAGGGGAAGTTAGGTCAACTGAATGAGTAGAGGGGAAGTTAGGTCAACTGAACGAGTAGAGGGGAGTTTGGTCAACTGAATGAGTAGAGGGGAAGTTAGATCAACTGAAAGAGTAGAGTGGAAGTTAGGTCAACTGAATGAGTAGAGGGGAAGTTATGTCAACTGAATGAGTAGAGGGGAAGTTAGGTCAACTGAATGAGTAGAGGGGGAGTTAGGTCAACTGAATGAGTAGAGGGAAAGTTTGGTCAACTGAATGAGTAGAGGGGAGTTAGGTCAACTAAATGAGTAGAGGGGAAGTTAACTCAACATAATGAGTAAAGGAGAAGTTAACTCAACAGAATGAGTAGAGGAGATGTTAACTCAGAATAATGAGTAGAGGAGAAGTAAGGTCAACTGAATGAGTAGAGGGGGAAGTCAACTCAACTGAATGAATAGAGGGGAAGTAAGATCAACTGAATGAGTAGAGGGGGAAGTCAACGCAACTGAATGAATAGAGGGGAAGTTAACTCAACTGAATGAGTAGAGGGGGAAGTCAACTCAACTGAATGAATAAAGGGGAAGTAAGATCAACTGAATGAGTAGAGGGGGAAGTCAACTTAACTGAATGAATAAAGGGGAAGTAAGATCAACTGAATGAGTAGATGAAGAGTTGGGTCAACTGAATGCATAGAGGGAAAATGTTAACCTAAGTGAATGAGTAGAGGGGTAAAGTAAGAATGTTTAAATGGGAAAATATAACTCAAATGAATGAAAAGAGATTTCCAAGGTTTCAGAGATTTGTTTAAAGATTCTAATAAATACATATAACAAAAACAAGTTGAACAAACTTTATAGAGGACCATCATATGATGTTACACAACACATATTAAACCTGTGACCCTAGCTGTTTCATAAATGATTTTTAAAGTGATTTACTATATAGGTCTATATATCTCAAAATCTTAGAGTACTCGAGACCTTTGAATAAAAATGTATTCAGTGACCTTTTACATTTCCATTGACAGCAAATCTAATTCCATCCTATCTTGGTTATCTATTTCACCAACATTTGCCCCTGTATGTTTCAATGCAATTCCACCTTTCACACTTGTTATGACCAATCACATGTCACATTAAACGCCCATTAGTATCTCTCAGCCTTCAATGGCTTAACTTACATCAAAGAATTTCCGCATAAATAATCCATTTATGTGCTTCAAACCAGCCTTCCAGCCTTATCAAAAGCCGTTTTGGCATAACTAACCCCTGCCAATAATGATAAATTGTTGTCTACACATACCAATTTCAAATAACATTAAATTTTGTTGAACGTACTTTTAAAATCAGTTTTCAGAAACAAACACTTTACTAACATTAATATAGCTTTGCATAATACTCAATAGAAACATATACATATTCATATACTTTTCATAAAGTTTGATAACAATAACATGAATAACAATTTATAAAAGATAATAAGTAAATAAAAGTACAATAACTTAAGCAGTGGCAGTTTTAAGAATCCATCTTTTAAATCTTAATATTATAAAAATGTCCTATGGGCCATGGCTATAATAATCAGCTTATTTCAAAAAGATTATGTTAACTCCAGCATCGGGAAAAGCATTTCTTAACAATAGTTTACCATTATTCCAACCATTAGACACAACAACGAATCAAATATCCTTGACAAGTACACAAGTGAACACAATTGTAGTTCTCTCACATTCCCACATCAGCATTGTTTATCATTTATAAACTAAATCCACTTAGACACTGTGTACATGCACCCTCACTCCATGTAGTTGCAGGCAGTTATTTCCCAGTAAACTGGCAGTGGTTTTCAAGTGTCAATTTCCCGTCTGTGTCACTCAACATTTACTACCATACAAGCTCTAATACATGTGCCTCCTTATCTCTGGCTCCCTTTGGAATGGGGTTGGGGCACTTGGTATTGTGAAATTAACATTCCAACATTTTTATCAGGATAAATAACACTGTGACCAGTTTTAATTGAATGTGAACATATTGTAATGCCTTTCATAATTGGGTCAATCTCATACAACAATATTATCCAAAATCATCAACTAACAGTGGTCCAAATGCAACAATTTCTCAACCACTGAAAACCATTCTTAATACCACTTGCTGTTTATCCCTTTGAGCGCTGGAACCGGATTTTGAAGGCCTTTGCAAATAGTTTGGATCCAGATGAGACGCCACAGAACGTGGCGTCTCATCAGGATCCAAACTGTTTGCTATTCTAATAGTATTTTTTGAAATAATTCGAAGAAAATGCTAATTTAAGAAATTCAGCAGATGACATTTTAGCAGACGACAAATTTCCCAGCATGCAAAGGGTTCATACCATTTGCTGTTTATACCAGTCATGATCTTGATGTTATCTACAATGTTGCACATAAATCAGAAATACTTTATTTAACCCAAGAGCTAACAGAATAGCTACAGTTACAGGACAAAATAAATTACAAGGTTAAGACTTTTTTTTCGCAATGCATTTTACATATTATGGGTACATTACTCATTTGCATTTACCTACTCGGCTATATTATATGGGAAATGAATGTTTCACAACATTTTACTACACAAGTACTGGTACAAGCAATACTAAAACTAAACTGGTCTTAAACTCATTTGCGTAAAGTGTCATCCCAGATAAGCCTGTTGATCTGCACAGGCTAATCTGCATGGACAGCACTTTCTGCCTCAACTGTTTCTTTTTAGAAGAGACCTCCTTATAATGAAAAACTCCATAAAAGCAGAAAGTTTCGTCCCTGATTAGCCTGTGCTGGGACGACACTTTACAACCAATGCATTAAGCCTTGTTTTCCTACAGCGGTGCTAAATAAATGTTCTGATCAATGAAGGCTTTTTTTCATTCAAGTTCTTCAATCATTTTACAAATCATTAACCAATGATGAAAAAGACAGCCAAAAAAAACTGTCAAAAGTTTTAAATGCAATCTACATGACTGCTAAAGATATCACACAATTAAAGCCCCTTCAACAATTAAGCATAAACAATTTCAAGAAGCCTTTATCATGCTACTTAACACATTTATTGATAAAAAATATGAATCCATAATTCATATGGACAACAACAATACAGCCGTTAAATTATCCATTAACAGTTAGTTATCTGCATTGAATCTAAATGAACTGCGTCAAATGTCTGATCGAAATCAATTCAGATATAGCAAAGTGATCATCATCGCTTTGTACTTTACAAAGATAAAGCATTCAAATGTTCAAGAGCTATTAATGGGTTGAGTAACACAAAACTACGATGTTTGTAAATGAATATCAATGGCTAACAGAAAATACAAAAAAACATTTTCTTTTTCTGTTTAAAGACATAATAATTAAGCCTCAGTCTGGGAAACCTGGGTTTAATACATGTGCGTACAGTCTGCACAGGCTAATCTGGGACTGCAATAATTTACTACCCTTTAACTGGATTTGTGTTAACCCTTTGCATGCTGGGAAATTTGTTGTCTGCTAAAATGTTGTCTGCTAAATTTCTAAAATTAGCATTTTCTTGGATTTGTTTTCAAAGAATACTATCAGAAAAGCAAACAGTTTGGATCCTGATGAGACGCCACATTTTGTGGCGTCTATCTGGATCCAAACTGTTTGCAAAGGCCTTCAAAATCTGGTTCCAGCGCTCAAAGGGTTAAGAAGAGACTTCCTTTCAATAATAAAAAAAATACCATATGCATAAAGTGTTGTCGTGCTGACTCTATATGCACATGCATTAAGCCCAGCTTTCCCAGAATGAGGCTTAATTATTATGTCCCTAAACAGAAGACATACAAAATGCTGTTTTTAAATCCCATCACATATCTCAATCTGACCCTTGGAAAAGCATCAAGTATCCAAATAATGGTCAGATTTTATGCTGAAATCCTGCACCCTGCATTTTCTTTCACTTCTGTTCAATGACTTTGGAATGAACTTACAACATTGTTGAGTAAGATTATTTTGGCAGTGTTCTGGGAAAACTGGGCTTAATGCATGTGCGTTAAATGTCTGCACAGGCTAATCAGGGACAACACTTTCTGCCTTTTATGGAATTTTTCATTTAAAGTTGGTCTCTTCTTATTAAACTAAAATCCAGTCTAGAAGGAAAGGGTTGTACCTGATTAGCGCTTGTGGACTGCACAGGCATGTACCCACATGGATTAAGCCTGGTTTTCCCAGAACACGGCTTATTTCTTCCTGACGCCCAGAAGTCACCTACAAGTAAGAAACTTTGCTTAGTTAGACCAACCACTACGATAAACCTCTCTACATTCATAACACAGCTCAATCAACAAAACACCAATTGAAAACTAGATGCCAGTCCCCATCATATCAAGCCAAGTGTTTATAATGATCACAGTTATTTAACAAGCTGCACCATGCACATGTCAACCTTTGACCTTTAGTAAGACTTTTTAACCTTTTTTGATGGGGTACAGGACTTGGAAACGGTACTGTTTTTATGTATACCAACTTTAGATAGAGGAAAAAGCTCATTGTATGCCTATTGAATGCATTGCCGGTATGTTTTATGCATTTTACAATTTTTTGATTTGCAAAACAATCCAAATTTCAAGAATGCATACTGTCATACTAGTTGCAATAATTCAACTCTCAGTTTTATAACCCAATCATACCTGCATTAATTTCATTCATAAATTTCAAAATTATTGATTAAGTAAATAAGACATTTATCTGTCACAAGACTGGTACATCTACATCTACATCTACTGTATACTCCTGAACAATCAGTCATGATTATAAATGGGGGGCGCGTTGTCAGGGAAACCAGTGTAAGTCAGTTAAAGTGCATCTAAAAGAGAAAGTATTTAAGATATATACAGTAAAGTAAGAATATTCCAGAAGTGAAGTGTTAGGTTAAAAATAAAAACAGGGGCGACAACTTAGAATTTAACCTCCCCGAGTCTTGTTTTGAAGGAATCGAGATCGGGGCTTGATTTGACTGGGTATGGAAGACCGTTCCAATACCTTATAGTTCAGGGAAAGAAGGAAGTCATGTGATACTGGGTGCGTGATTGGGGGATTAAAAAGTTTAAGTTTCTTTGTAGGGGTAAGGTGACAGTGGTCCACGTTGACTAGCTGGTGTTGAATTTTGTATAGCATTGTGAGGAAGTTGGTCATGCGGCGGTGGGCAAGGGTGTTCCAATGAAGGGTCTGTAACATAAGGGTGACACTACTGGTGTATGCATAATCATTGATGACATACCAGGCTGCTGCTCGTTGGACCCCTTCTAGTTTATCCGCCAAGTAATTTTGCCAGGGATGCCACACAACTACACAATACTCAAGTTGTGGGCGTACGTACGTGGTATAGGCAGCTTCCTTAACCTTGATATTCTGGGTCCTAACGTTTCTCTTTATGAAATGGAGGGAGTTTTTTGCCTTAAGGGATATATTATTAATGTGTTTTGACCAGTTTAAGTCCTTAGTTAGGGTTACCCCAAGGTACTTGGCATTGACAGTTGATTTTAATTCAGTATTATGGAGGGTGTAGGGGAATATGATGGGGTTTCTTTTTCTAGTGACACGTTACACCTCTCACTTATCAGGGTTAAATTCCATTGCCCAATCTCTTTCCCATTGTTCTAGTTGGTAGAGGTCATTTTGAAGTTGTTCTGAAATGGACTGAAACTTGATTGTCAGGTAGACTACAGTGTCGTCAGCAAATAACCTAGCCTTACTTTTTGTACTGTCAGGGAGGTCATTTATATATGTCAGGAAGAGGCAGGGACCTATGACTGACCCTTGTGGGACACCAGACATAACTGGGAGTTCATCCGAGATATGACCCTCAACCGCAACTCTCTGTGTACGGTTACTGAGGAAGGATCTAATCCAGGATGTGACCTCTAAGTTCACCCCAAGCTTGGATAATTTGTGGATAAGCTTGTGGTGATCGACCTTATCGAATGCTTTGGAGAAATCCATTACAATTACGTCAGTTTGTTGACCATTTTCTAGAGAGTCAAATAGTTCTTGGGAAAAACTAATCAGCTGTGTCTCGCAGCTATGTTTTGACCTAAATCCATGTTGAAAAGGGGAAAGGAGCTGGTGCTTATCAAAGTGGGACATTAAGTTTGAGACAATTATGTGTTCCATCAGTTTAGAGACAATACATGTAAGTGATATGGGTCTGTAATTACTTGGTTTTGACCTTGATCCGTTCTTGAACACAGGGGCTATGGTTGCTTTCTTCCAGTCTGATGGAACAATACCTGAGCTAAGGGATAATTGGAATATCTTACAAATGATGGGTGAAATCTCTTTGTGAAGTTCTTTTAGGATCCGTGGTGAAATCTGGTCTGGGCCGGATGCTTTACTGGGGCAGAGACCACTCAAGAGTTTATCCACACCTTCTTCTGTTATAGTTATTGAGGGCATTTGAGACTTCACCTTGTTTATAAGGGTGCTGCAGGCCTGCTTTAGGCTGAGGGGCTGGGGCCGAGAGAATACAGATTCAAACTGTCTATTTAGGATGTTGGCCTTGTCAGTAGGTTTTGTGTGGGTGATACCTTCTGACTTGAGTGGTGACACTCCGAAGTTTTCGGACTTGTTGTGTTTGACAAAGCTATAAA
>VMBQ01008519.1:13135-29961 GCA_007657795.1 Dreissena rostriformis
TTACAGGGCAACAGATAAGGTTCGTTTTATCGTTTTTACGATTTGTATTTGACAGAAAACGAATTGAAATTAAAAATCAATCGTACAGAAAACGATTAGGAAAATGGAAAACGAATTGAAATCGATTCTTCGTCGTTTTAGTTTTTTCAGTTTTCCGCCGTACCGCGTTTAATTATGATTAGTGTATTGTAACCTTTAGTGCGGCCATAATATTTTCAGTAAGTAAATATAGACACCGTTTTGGGCCAATGTCAATATAAAAAGTTACTTCCGCCGAAATAAGTTCGGGAAAATGTTTTTTGTTAAACCAACGGCGTGCCCGCCAAATAGTTTTCAATTCGTAACGAGAAAACCGTCTGGAAAAGACATTTGGAAGAGTATACTATCAGATTTAATAGCGCAGGTGGTGACAGATTCTGAAATATTTGGCTCAAAACACTGCTAGCCTGCGATTCAGTGTCTCAAAAACTATTAACAACGTGATTTCCACTGGCTTGTCATTGATGGAGAGGGTTTGGCAATGTGAGTATGCTCTGAGACTGAAAGGCAGGGGTGTTGAAACTGGTTGAAACAAAATGACTCCATCATCCATTTGTCAATATACAATTAATACTAATATTTACAAACAACCATTTTCACTGTGAATTTATAATGACTTAATGGGAATAAGAATTAAGAGAAAGAATCGTATAAAAAGAACTGACCGTGCGCGAATTATAAACGCGGATATCATAATTTCTCCTGTCGCTTCCTCCTGCCGCTTCCTATGAGGGGTCGATATTTATCTTGAATTGGAGTTAAAACCTACCATTTCAATTATACGTTTACGCTCTTTATGAAACATTTTGTCTTTAATGTGTCGTTTTGTAATCTTCTGTAAAGAATCGTTCGAAAGAGTCAATGGCGCAGTTTCTACGAAGGGAGCTAACAGCACCTGTAATTTACACACATTGTCAATCTCCTAACAGAGTTGTCGTTCCATGCTCTCACACAGTGAATGTAATGTTACCGTCGTGAACGAGTTTGACCCGTCTGAAAAAGGTCATAATAAAATGTCGCCAGTATCAAACCTGTTCGATCGGTCCATTAATATCGAATGTCATTACTGATTTGAAAAGCCATCAGTGTACTAAATTTAAAAGTGGTTATGAACATGATCTCCACATGTTGTATGAAGAGTTTAGATCTAGTGGTTTTTTTTCGGAGAAGCTGTCTAACCCTAGTTGTGACTTATTTACTGTTATCAACGGCAAATAAAATGTTGAAGAAATGCAGAGGCGGCCCCAGGATTTCTGGTTAGGGGTGGGGCGGGATATTGAAAGATTTACTGGGGGAGGCCTGGTGGGTTCAGGGCAAAGCCCTGCTAGGGTGTCCCCCTGTAAGCTCCACGATTTTAGTTATTTTGAAGGCTTTGAAAACCACTTCTCGAGCATGTCACGCCTTATGTACTTTCATCAAAGTACCTTCTTATAATGCCAAAAAAGTGCATAGTTTATACGTAATACGGATAGATAAAGACGGAAGAAATGCTATAAAGAAGAACACACTGACGATTGTCTGTGATTAGTGGGAAATGTTGTGTACGAGAAAGACGAAAAATGAGTTTAAATAGATGATTTAGATCTTGTTATGTGTGAAACATGAAATGAAGCGACTTTACTTTGGCGATTTGAGGGGGGGGGGGGCGTACACCGCCGCGTCCCCCCCCACCCCCTTGAAACCGCCTATGAAATGGATCCATTTAATTAACCCACGATACAGCGTTTTGAGCATTTTACAATTTGACGCGCCTGCGTTTAGGAACGTTTGACACACCAATACATTTGCTTGTGTTGCGAGCTGTACACTGCACCATTGTAAGTATGTGGGGATTATTATACGGGCAGAAAAAAAACATGTTCTACAATATTGCCACACCATCTTAAGCACGTGTGACACTGTTCCGCGTATGATATTGTATACATACGCCATACCGCTCTATTCACAGAACTCTGTATGGGATTTCGAGATTCTATAAGGCACATATGAGTTACCGTTCATCGGCATTATCTTGGACAAGCCAGGTATTTGAGTGCATATTTCCGAGTACCTGGCTTCTCTGGGCGGATTCATCTCGTGTCTATGGAGAATGCTCTTCCACTGTATTTTTGAAACAGATGTCCCACTGCTCAAGTACATATTTAGATACTCATTTATATTGCCCTTATGAAGTAATCTAAATATATATGGGATAAATCCTATTTAATTTTAGATCGATTGCATCAAAAGCCTTAAGCTTATCGAAACGCTCTCGAGTCCGTTTCTTGGACAGAATGAGTACTTGTTGTCTTCGACGGAGTTCTAAAGTTTTCTCCCAATATGGGATCGCTCCCGATAGCTTAGAGGATACCAAATCCACTACGCCACGGCAACCTCTCTTACGAACGTGGAGTTTTCTTCTGTCATATAGAAAACAATAGCGGAAACAACAGTTCCACACTGAACTCTCCAAATCAATAGATTCTATGCCTTAATATTAACCAGAGCGTGTATACTCAATGGCTGTGTTCTAACATCTCACAATTTTGTTCATATTAATGCAACTTGCGCACTAATATATTTCAAATCATGAAATTATTGCTATTCTATTGTGTTCCCTTCACACATATAATTACGAAAAGTTGTGTTATTTGCATTTATATTGACATACAAACATTTTAAATTATTGGGTTTTGCATAATCCAGCATTTCAGCATAAATATTTTGCACTTTCTTTAAACGCAATAAAACATAGGAATTCACGGTCAATTCGCGGTTAGCCTTTCTGAAAATCGTCCATGAAAAAAACAGAATAGGCGAATACATCACGACACGCCCCTTAAATAACCATAAAATGCACAAACAATTATATACATACCGGTAGTTTACAAATGTAAACATATCGATTCAAGAGGATAGATTTCCGAACAAAAACACATATCCAAATCATAAAATTATTTACAAAATCGCATTTTTATGGAAACTAAAATTGCTCACATCATTTTTTTCACATATTGTACAAACCATATAAATGCAGATAGCGTTACACATTTATACAGACTATTGTTCTTTCTATTTACAAATTTACAAGGGTACGTACAGTTTCGAACAATTGTCCACAAGCTTGCGGATGGTCATACTTCGGTCAATGCATCGACCTCAAAGGTTTCATAGTCTATCCTGAATTGGTCGCGTCTGCTCTGGTGCCGTCGTAGATTTTTTTTTACTTTCAGCAACGGCACTGGCAACCTCCGCGCAGAGATTTTACTGGAACCAGCATAGCTGGTTGTATGTGAGAGAAAGGAACGACAACTCTGCATGGAGATTGCGGCACTGGGCGACGTCGTCTTTCGATTCTACGAATAGAAGAACGGTTACCAGGTAGAACGGTATGTTCCAGTTCTTTGCCGTCTGTTGATTTTTTTCTTCAAGCCTCGAAAGTCGTTGTTTAAATTTCTTAATGACCAACCGTACACAGACCAGCTTTTAATGGGACAGATTTCGTTCTGTATTCAGATGTGGTCCAAGAAGTCAAAGTATCGGTCAGTCTTTTAGTGAGTCAAAATCACCACGTAAAGTCTATTCAATATGGAAAGAAATACATAAGTTGTATATGAATATGTGTTTATAGATTTGTCCTACCTTTGTGTAATAAATACACCCAGGACAATACTTGTTAAAGATCAATATGGTTAATTAATGCTTTACAATGCATGTATTCTTACTTTGTACAATACATCCACCTTGTCGATAATTTAGCATCATTTCAGTATTAAAGCCTTTTTTTATATATATTTTTTTTTTTATAATGTTATAATATGTGTTACCTCAGTCTATCGAAGGGTATATCACGGCCGGTTATAACGGGGGCCACTTTTTTTTGCCATGCATTGATAAATGAGCCAATGCTTCTTCCGAGATTGCACTAAGGACCGGATGTTTTGAAATTTTACGGATAATTCTACCGGGTGAGTAGATGATGTATGTTTTTCAACATATTTCGCATTATTCTCAAAATTGGGCAATGTAGTGCGAATCAGCGAAGATTTGGTCATCACAAATGTACATGAACTTATAATCACAACCCATTTGGAAACGTGATGACCTTTATAACTTGTTGCATGGTGAAGTTTTAAAAAGAAAATCGATGTATTTTTCCTGTGTAGCGAGCAAATTTCCACCCAATGATATCGCTAACGACATCATACCATTGCTTAGAACATGTACACGTTGGTGCATGCACACAACAATTGGCTTCTAGTCGATCTATAAGATAATTGTGCATTCTTCCAAAAGAGATAGAGCCAATGCCAAGGATGTGGCGCTAAGGGCAGGAGGTGGTGCCAATGCACATGTAAAGCTATTTTAAAGCGACATATTTTATGTAACGGTTTCTGCGTATTATGTTTCCATTTTCATTATTTTTGTGTGGTATTTAAGGTTGAATGTTCGATATGATTTTCTTGATTCGATCATAATGAAATATAATCGAAAAAGAACGTTTACATAATTATTAATAAACATGTTTTGCATAGAGATCTTTATAAACCGGGAACCAACTTCTGCTGGTGCCTCTTCCAATCAAATTCCAAGAAATAATCGCGGGATGCAATCGCCACTCGCACATTCGTACCTATTACAGGCGCACCAGGTAATTTTGGCGCTTACATACCAGCCCCCAATTTTGAGATAAAGCAAATCATATCAAAATTTACCTAACGAGACATAATTACAAAGTGTTTACTTAACAACTAAATGTAACCCCATATTCTTTTAAACTGTCAACACTGATTTGCATCTCAAAATACAAATAAACGCAGTAAAATCAACACTATGTACATAAACCAACATCAAACTAGTCATTTACAACCACGACTTGATGAAAATGTACTACAGCTGTATGGCTGTCTTCTCTATTTGTGTTTCCATGTCGAGATGAAGGCTCCGATTGAAGCGAATTGAACTTTTAGAACACTATTCACAACTCGAACTAGATTGGTGCCACCATTAGTCTTTAGCCAAGTTGCCAAGGACTAACACAACAATAAATTATTCAAAGAAAGCATTTCAGTTTATAATTACTTTGAAATTCTTTAACTCAGATTTAAATCTAATAAGACATTTACACCAATCTACTCTGAGCGTCCACTTTTATCACTTTTTGCGTCATTTCGCTAATGTTTTTATTCTTTATTCTGCTTCTAAGATAACACATAGCTTGTCTATTGGCCGTGTTAACTTGTTCGTTGCCGTTTTCACTTTGACCTGACGAACAGCAAAGTCAAAGTGACGGGCAAAGTTTCTTCTATTATCCCTATTGGCCATGTGTTTCTGGGTGCCTCGCTGTCAACAATTAGCACAACGTCTCCAACTTGCAAGTTTCTTCTTCTCTCATGCCATTTCCGTCGTTCCTGCAACAGCGGTAGATACTCGCGAATCCAGCGCTGCCAGAGCAGGTTCGCCATATACTTAACCTGCCGCCAGCGTCTTCAGCAGTAGTTGTCAGCTTTGCAGAAGAGTCCAGGTGGTAAGTTCGGATAACGTTTCAACAGCAATTGGTGATTACTGCGTAATACATTTAACAATGCATAGTTTTGTACAACGCTCGATTTTTATCCGCTTTACAAGTTGTTCAAAAGTGTCTTTATTTTCGTTCAATACTTATAACAAATTCAATATAAGAGTATTATTTTGCTCAAAAAATGTTTAAACGATGGCGCAACTTCAACAAGTGAAACCTGTTTTGCTCGATTATTAGTATGCTGTCAGTATAACAATGCATGTCATTTGCCAACTTGGTAAACGTGTAAAGGCAACTACAAATTAAATCACATGAAATATAAGACTAAGGCACCGAAGATCGCCCCCGATACATCTACATAATATACACATTAATTAACATCCGATAGTCCTTTTATTTAAGACCAATATCTCGATATAATACAATACTTCACAGAACACATTATAAAACATTTTTGTTTGTATATTATAACTGAATGCGATGTGTATTTATGTGTATTATGCCATATGCTGCCAGTGCAGATCCAGAACAGCCTTTGCACGCTCTTCACTATCTTGAACTACTATATTCGTATTTCTCCTAAAGCCCATTTTTGCACACATCGCCTCAAATGTGCAGTAAATAGTCACTTAAACACAAGTCGAAGAGTTAACAACTATTTATAAGTCATGTCAACCATGCTAGCTGTTTTACCAATCGATATACAATGCTCTTAATTCAGACGGATACTTGTATAAGTTTTGGAACAAAAATCTCTAATGTTCAGATCGTATATTTATAAGTAGTTTGATAGGAAATTAAAATTTTCATCAAACAAATATTTCAACTTCAACATTCTTTGTGTTTCTAATAACACATAACGGTACCGGAGATCCCACTGTGGGACCGGTCACAAGATACCTTCATCAGACAACCACCTTGTTCTACTAAAGAAACGGACTCGAGAGTGTCTCAGCCAGTTTCACGTTTTCAATGCAATCGAGGTAAATCAGGGCCACCCGAAACAATGTGTGGGTCCGCCCCTTAGCAATTCCCTTTATATATACTAAGAAATATAAGTCCGGCTGCTATATCAAGATAAAAAACTTGAATAACCAGCCAAAGCACTTTATATAACAGCATTTGACTCACTGTCCAAAACACCGCAACTCATCAAACAAATACAAAATTTCCATTTTAAATGGGCAATCGTCAGCGATTATTTAAGATAAATCATCTTGCAACTATATGTCAATTTATGCATTGAAACAAACAACAAAACAACAAGGATTCGTTCGCGCGTTTATAATCCGGTTTAAATTCCTTGAAAGTAACTTGCCTTCTGAGTTTGAAATAACTGTTCAATATCTATTCAGTGCATATACACTGAAATATGTTTTTTCTTCAAGTACCGGTAATCGATATTTGTATCGTTTTTTGTAAGCGTCTGGTTAAGAATAATGCTGCAAAAATGCGTCAATTTTATTAATTGACATATTATTAATATGTTTTAAAGCTTTTTCATTTTTACCCTACTATTCATTTAAGCGCGTCCTCGAAAACTGATGCGGAGGAACCCTCTGCACATATAAGAATGAATCATCGAGGCGTTCATGTATTTGTAAATAAATATTGTATTTGATATCTTTTAAAATCAAATATAAAATTGACGATGATTGCAATATCAAGCCGTCGAGGGGCCTCGTTTGATCATGTTTAACTTTTCACAGGCGACTTTGTTACATTTGTGTTGTTTCAAATTTCAAAGTCGTGTGTTGGTCTTTTTTCGAAGACTCTAAAATATTGGATGATGCACTGGTCGCCGTTAGCTTGCTTTCAGTGTTTTGTTCAATTCCTAAACCATGTTTGACGTAATGCAAATGCAAAGTTTATCTTTGAAACACAAGTAATAACATTGAGTTTGGGATACGTGCGTTAACAAACCGACAGTAAACGTGGATGACTTCAAACGAGTTCAATTTCAACTAGCTTGTTGATTTACCAAAAAAATAAATTAGCAACTGTCATATATATTGTATCTTAGTGAGTCTAACAAGTCAGTTGTTTGTCTGTAATAAATACCTATTACTTTTAAAGTAAACATTTCAATTTCATGTTCATTTGATAAAAAAGATGTAATGAAATGGTATACTGCATAGCACACTCTTTTTGATTAAAATAAATATTTCGCATGGCTCATTTTTTTGCATCTGAACCCTAGGTGCTTGTTATGAGCTATTGTGGTAATGTACGGCATATTGTGTATTAACAACTTTAAACTCGTTATCCCTCTAGAGGCCACACCTCTTATCCAATCTTGATGAAACTTGGTAAAAATGTTTATCTTGACAATAAATAGGACGAAGACGAGTTATTATCTGGGTCGCATGCGTCCAAAAACAAGCTACCAGGTCGAATCTTAGAAAAATATTTTAACCACATTTATTACTCAATCTTGATGAAACTTGGTCAGAATGTTAATATTTACAATACCTAATCTGAGTTCAAATCTGGGTCAACTGCATTAAAAAAAAGGGCATTATGCCAAATCTTTGCAAACCATCGCCACTCTGGAGGCTACATGTAAATCCTTATTGTTTGTGAATTAAAGCCGTTCAAAGGAATCTGTACACGAGGTACCAACATTAGGTGACCAGGATGTAGATCTCACTACTATTCCCCACTCGTACCTAGCCTTTTCATATATCTGCAAACAACAGCTTGAGGTAAGACTTCCTTTAAGCATCATTTTCACGCATAGTTAATACATTATAACTTTGAAAAATGTAAACATTACAACTCTTTGTGGGATATCAAATATGAAAGTTACCATCATCTAGTTTTTATATTCAATGTTAAAAATGGCACAGCCAGTATAAAATTAACCTACTACTTAAGTAAGTTTTTGATTAACTGTCAAGCAACCATGAAAATTATACACACACCAGAACATTGTCTCACTTTTGAGGTGATTAAAATAACAAAAACTGATGCTTCACTATTTGAATGATGGAACTTTTTTTTATGAATATCTTATCATTATATCAATACGCAGTTAGACAAAAGTATTGTTATTATTATTTAAAAAAATGTATGTCATATTTGTAAATAAGGCTTACTCCACGTATTGGTTAGATTGCTGATGGGTCAGTTTTCAACGCTTGCTATGCCAGTAACTACGCAAAAGCGTCCCAAGCTACCTGATTGAAGATTGGAGACCACTCCATGATTGTCAATGCTCAATCAGTTGAAGCTCTCGTACTCAAATCTGCATTGAACTGTTTTCTTCTTTCCTTGCAGAAATTCCATACAGTCTAAACAATCATTTTATCTGGGCGTGATATGGAGTCTTTTAACTGTAAAGTCTTTATGCATGCTTAGCAAAAATTATTGGATACCTTCTGAACATAAACGTATGTTCAACGCAATTTCGATACTAAAAAGAGCTTCCAAAAGTTAAAATCTTTTAAGCAAGAAAGCTTAGTGCGAGAATATTGGTAAGTCGTACATGGCACAGCCTTAGAGAAGTTAGTGTAGTTTGTTTCTGTAAAACAATCTTTTTATTTGTTAACAAATTTGCGTTCAGTTTTGATCGAGCTGTAGTAGATTACAGTGTTTTGCGAAATGTTGTCTCTAACATCAAATCTTTGCAAATGTTAATTGATTACACATAAAGGTGTAGCACGGTCAATCGCTTGAAGTATATTACAGTGTCATTACGTGTGTTTTGTTGTAAGGAAGCTAGAGCCTGCTTTCATAGAACGAATGAGAACTTTTTTTATATTAATGTTAAAGCTATATGTACTACTCGCTGAGAATCATCTTTGCACGACTTTATATGTGTATATTTATTTCGAACAAGACAAAAATCTTTATTTGACTAGTAAAGGTCTTGGATTAGAATATTCAGATTACATTGTGTTATTCATGTGTGTTTATTTTGTCGTTCTTATATAATTCATGTATGTAATGTATATCAGCTTTGAAGTGTTGCGTAATTTAACTATTAAGTGCACACAATGCGGGGAATTTTGCGTAATTCACTTCATACAAAACGCACTCAATACCGATAACTGTTCGTATACATTTATTCTATATGAATATGTATTTGACATTTATTAATAACACACAAATACATAAACTCATTAAACAGTAGTTAAATGGTTGGTTGGGCGATGAAAACCCAATATATGCATATCTTTTTCTATAAAAAACAACAACAACCACAAGCTATTATAAACATGTCAGTTATGTTAATATACCGCATGTGACAACGTGAATTGTTATTGTAAATCACTATTTTTTAACAATACTATTAAAATGATGTTTCGGTTAGTTTCCATAATCAAGTTCATTTAAAAAATAGCTGTATCCCCCCCAAAAGTCCACAGTAACCTATCAATTTCTTTATCTTAATGTTATACTCATGAAGCTGTCTTTATTGTAGTAAAAGTCAAATTGTGTTTGGAAATTATAATCCACAAAAATATGTATGTGTATGTACATGTCCGCCTATTATAAGATGTCACAAAATGTCGAAATATATCAAAATTTATCGTCTTCTTTTATACCTAAACATATAATCCGTCTTTTATTTTTGTGTGTTTCATAGTGTTGCATTGTAATAAAATGAATACATTCCTTGTTTATTCGGTAAATAATAAATGAAAGGCTCATTAGTATATAGTTAACAAACACTTCTGGTAACACCATCTCATATTTCATCGACAAAAATGTCGATTTAAGAAAATTAAAGGTATAGAAAAACTTGAATATCTAAAAATAATTTACGACGCCCCCTATTTTTTTTATTTTTTACACGTGATTAATATTGGGCAATCAGTATCCACAAAACTATACTAAATGGATAGTTAAAAAAAATGCCCGATACGATCGTCCTTGATCCTTCATCAAAATTTATTAAATGCGACCATTATTAAAGTGTTTCTTTAATTTGCCTGTTCAAAAAAGGATATTTGCTTTTTGCACCAGACATGGTCAAAAATTAATTATTTGCTCTCGCAGTGGAACATTTTTATATGATAGAAACTTATCAGAACCAAGATATGCAGATTCAGTATAGGATACAATTAATACTTTTCGTTAGCTCCTGGGTTTCGAACTGATTAAAACTGTTACGTTTATTAAGAGTGCACTTCGTAACAATAGAGAGTCCTTTAATAACCAAAACAATAAATCAAATAGCTCCATACTTAACGTTGCAATTAATGATTTACCTTATGCCAAACACAACTCATAAAACGCTTAATTGAAATTGATAATCCTTCAATTTTCTTTACAGCCAACGTGACATTCCGAGCAACACAAAACTGTTACTATTTATGAATGTAAAGGCATTTATTTTAGTGAAAATATTTCTCTTTATGAACAAATATTTTAATGTTTTGAAACACAGCAAAATGCAACTTCCGTAAGGAAAAAGTAACTTTAAAAAGAATAAATCAAACACAAATGAACAAAAATGTGTACATTATAGAACAAAATACAATGCTTTGTGAAGATAGCCAAAAATAGATATAAGATGAATAAAAGTACATGCCTATGAAACATTTCCAAAGTTAAAAAAGATTGGGAAACAATGATATTACCCAAATAATTAAAAAAAACAAGTAAACAATGAGCGAAATGTCCAATTATTTAAAAGACTTAATTTGAAATTATTCATACGATAATGTAGAAAAAGAAATACATGAACAAAATATTAATACACCACAAACCGCGAATGAACAACACGATTCGCCGATTACAGAGTCGGAAATATATTAGACAGTTTTCGGTCGAAGAAAAGGGAACATCTAGTGGGCCTGACTATGTGTCAGCAGAAATAAGTTAAACAGCATATGGTTCTATTAAATCATACCTGACAACTATACTAAACCACATGTATGATACTTCATAATATCATGAAAGCTGGGGAATGGGGTACACAGTCGACTGGATCTTTACTGAACAGTATAATCAACAAAGTTTTAAACTCTGATGAAATATATTATTGTATTTTTNCTCCATACTTAAACGTTGCAATTAATGATTTACCTTATGCCAAACGCAACTCATAAAACGCTTAATTGAAATTGATAATCCTTCAATTAACTTTACAGCCAACGTGACATTCCACGCAACACAAAACTGTGACTTGTTATGAATGTAAAGGCATTTATTTAAGTGAAAATATTTCTCTTAATGTAAAAATATTTTAATGTTTTGAAACACAGCAAAATGCAACTTCCGTAACGCAAAAGTAACTTTAACAAGAATAAATCCAACACAAATAAACAAAAATGTGTACATTATAGAACAAAATACAATGCTATGTGAATATAGCCAAAAATAGATATAAGATGAATAAAAGTACAAAGCTATGAAACATTTCCAAAGTTAAAAAAGTTTGGGAAACAATGATATTACCCAAATAATAAAAAACAAGTAAAAAAATAGCGAGATGTCCAAGACTTAATTTGAAATTATTCATACGATAATGTAGAAAAAGAAATACATGAACAAAATATTAATACACCACAAACCGCGAATGAACAACACGATTCGCCGATTACAGAGTCGGAAATATATTAGACAGTTTTCGGTCGAAGAAAAGGGAACATCTAGTAGGCCTGACTATGTGTCAGCAGAAATAAGTTAAACAGCATATGGTTCTATTAAATCATACCTGACAACTATACTAAACCACATTTATGATACTTCATAATATCCTGAAAGCTGGGGAATGGGGTACACAGTCGACTGGATCTTTACTGAACAGTATAATCAACAAAGTTTTAAACTCTGATGAAATATATTATTGTATTTTTATTGATTATGCTTAATATTATGGTTTTATGGTTCATGGTTTATTCAATATACAATAGACATGCAGTCCATTAGTATACAAGTTCAAGATATAATAACATATAAAAAAGCCTGAACATGTGATTAGTATTGAATTACGACAGTGTAAGAAGATCCCTACTGTGCAATAGGTAATTTCCGAACAAAGTGCTCTTAAATGGTTTCCGCACTTTAAGCGATGTATTCAACAATTAAAGCAGCAGTCAGATTAAACAATCAAATACCTGAATACATCAATTTATACTCTGGTGTAAAACAAGGCGCCCTTGTTCAATCATCCTATTCGTGATGTTCATTAATAACATTATTGAAACTATTAGCTTTAATTGTTTAGAAATCATAACGATTAATGGTATAACATTCTTATTATTATCTTACGCCGATGATGAAGTCCTGTTTTCAACTTCGTCAATATCAGTGCAATTAATGTTTAATGACATTGAAACATAGTTATTTCATTAGATTCAAACTATAAATCCATATTAGCAAAACAATAGGTATTATGTTTGAAACACAATAAGATGACATACAATTTTTAACTTTAATTTATATTGTAAACTGTTGGACATTGTCATATCATTCAAATATTTAGGTGTTAATATATTTACAAACAACAACTGGTATAAAACAATTAAATCGATTTCAGAACACGATAACAGAACACTTCATCGACTTTTATCTGTGGTAATCCAATATGAATTCCCATGTACAGAAAACTTCAATCTCCTTAATAAATTAGTAACACCCGTTCTTCAATATTGTGTTACAATCTGTGGACATAATTCATAAACAGAATAAGAGATTATTCATACACACTTTTTTTAAACCATTCTATATGTCAACAAATCAACTAATCTATCAGCCATGAAAGGCAAATTAGGAAGATACACATTCTCTGTTATACGTGAACTAAACATATTTAAATATTTGTTTAATCTACAAACAATAGCCATATTAAAATAACAAATGAATTCATGCTCAATGACGCGGAATAAAATATAACATACAACGAAAAAATGGGGCTTTCGAATCAAATCAAACACACGTTCTACGTAATATATAAGTACTCATGCAGCGAACAACAAGCCTAACAGAAAGGTCTGAACAAACATACATTAATCAAACAATTATTATTTTATCATTAAAAACCACACTGGTACAGTACATCCTCAGGGCAGTGTCAAAAGCATGGTGTTCCAATCACAAGCCACAGGTCAATCCATAAGAAGCCGAGGCATCACAATCTTTCAATAATATTAAACCCGTTTTCACACCTTTAAAACTAACATATTTGCAAGTTTAAGCAATATGTTAAAAAATCATATCGTAAACTTTATTTGATGACCCTGAAGTAATATATGCAATGCTATTTTATTTAAAACAAGGGATGTGTTTGTCAGAAACACAATGCCCCCTACTGCGCCGCTTGCTTTTTTTTACCTTTGACCTTGAAGAATGACCTAGACCTTGACCTTTCACCACTCAAAATGTGCAAATCCATGAGATACACATGCATGCCAAATATCAAATTGCTATGATCAATATTGCAAATGTTATGACCATTTTTCGAAACTTAAACGCAAGTATGACGGAATTTCCGAAGGACAGACAGATAGACGGACGGACAGACGGACAGACAGACGGACAGTGCGATCACTATATGCCACCCTACCGATGGACATAACAAAATAACAACATACGTCTCTTGTTGTATATAAAAAAATAAGAATAGTTAATACATAATTATTTAACACAAATGCAAAAGTGCGTCAACTCTAGTTTTGGCGATTCTTATTGCATAATTCATTCCCAGGGAGTTTAACCTTCTCGAAAACTGATGCGGAGCAACCTGTTACACATATTTAAATGAAACAGTAAGGCGTACATGAACGTTTTAAGGAATGTGCGTATTATTACCTTTAAAATGAAATATAAAATGTAAAATAATGCAATCTTTACGCCATCGAAATACTTTTTTTGACGATTGTCATTGTCGACCTATTTTTTGTGTTTTAATTTTCTAAGGCGACTGTGTTACACTAGTAGCGTTTTAATTATGGTCAGTTCTTGAAGACTCTAAAATAATGCAGCCTGCACTGATCAAAACTTTTTATCGCCGTTATATTTTTATCAATAATAAATATTAGTTATTGTTTGTTGTCTAAACTATTTTGGACGTAATTCCAATGATAACTTCTTTGGATGACAAGTCGTTATTGATTTGGAAATTACGTGCCATAACTAACCGCCAGTCTACGTACATGACTTCAAACGAGTCTAATTTCAAGTACATACGACAACAAGGAATGACTGACACATTGTTTACATTTTTACGCAAAACAAATATCAGTCCTTTTTCGGTTATAAAAATGTTAATTATAAAATACATTTCATATTTTGAGTTCAGTGGTTAGGAGGTACAAACTCTACATCACAGGAAATAACTTTAGTTGTATTTGTATAACACAAGTTTTGTGTTCTATTACCTACATAACTAAGTTAATTTAATGTCATTTATAAGCGCATTTTGAAATGCGAGGTTTTCAATATCATCATTAGCATGTATACAATCAAACTTTGCGATCAATATAGTTATGACAATTGCTAGTCAAGTGACTATTGTGTCCGCATTGGCATTAGCTCATCATTCTGACCATTAAATCCCAAATATCATAAAACCAAATCCCCTCCTTATTCAGACGCTTGTGGACTTCTTTCATTATCTCCAGCACACGACTCAATATTTCATCCGACGTTGAATCATTAATTGGCCTCAATTCTAACCACAGTGCATAACAACGGTTCATCAAAACAAACAGTAACATCTCTAACTCCGTTCTAAGTTTGCTGTACCAGAAAAGTGGCTCAGGATAGGATATAATTGATTGCCTTATCTTCTGAAATCTTAATATTACCATCGGTCCTTCATCCATCATGGCCGTCAGTGTATCCACCCATACACGCTGCTGTTTATTTTCAAGTCCACATGTTGCCATCAGGTTTCGCTCTGGTATCATATAGTATGCAAGATTCTTTGTAGCTATTGCCGTTCGCAATTCTTCAAGACATTTATGCAGCCAGTGAAGCAAACTTCTGTCGTGGAACAATGTCTGTTGGTTTTTCTCTGCCAGCCATAATACAATGTTCTTCACCGTGTAAGATGTGATTTCTTTCTTACGTGGTTTGAGTACATCTTTCACGACCATTTTCAGAAGTACATAAAGTTTAGTCTGTGTGTCATTCAAACTGATAATCAGCTCTGTCTCCGCTGTGTTGAAGCAATATCTCCATTCTAGTTGTTTACTGTTACTCTCTTTGAATCCCACTGGAGCCACAAATGCTTCGAATGATACGACTTTCTGAACAACATCCGGCGGCGGCCAGTTCCGAGGTCTTGAAGCCCATCTGTTCAGGATGTTGGGGCAATGACAGGGCAATGCGAATACGCGATCAATATGCAAGTTCTCAATGAGCATTGGCGATGAAGGACCCGCGCGCGCAAGACGCATTATGTTGTTTGGCAAACTTAAAATCCACCCTCCAGTTAGCTTAAGAAATCCATCACTGGACAAAAAAAGTCTGCCAGCTTCATCCTTCAAAAAGGCGCGACTAAGACCAAAGACATCAGATGAATTATATCTTCTCAATATCAGTTTACAATACCCGGGACAACGGTCATCTGTTTCTATTATAAGCACAATTTTATTTATGTCTATGCCGTTAGTGTCTTTGTCATTTTCTAGACAAATTACACGATTCAATAAGCAAATAAGGTCAAAATCACTTTCAAAGAAGCGGGTTAGTCCCTCTGCCTTGCTTCCCACAATCATAGCCGATGAAAAGCCAAAGCCAATAGAATTGAATCTCCTACCAAACTTTCTGTACCACTCAATACGTTGTTTTCTAATATCATGCCCGTAACCAATACGCGCCATACCGACACTCGTTGCTAAGAAGACACTTTCATACTGAAACAAAAAGATGCATATTAATGGCCTCAGGTTTTTGGTTTTAATTTACGTTCACAATTGTATAACTATCCTTATGATAAAAATGAATTTATATGGGCTACCAGTACCATTCCAACTTCTTCTCCACTGATATAGGTGCGTATACATCCACTACTACTGAAAAACAACAATACACACCAACAATATCAAAAGGCAACAACAACTGCTTCTATTGCTACTGCTTCTGCTACTGCTACTGCTGCTGCTGCTGCTGCTGCTGATGCTTCTACTACTACTACTTCTACTACTACTACTACTACTACTATTACTACTACTACTACTACTACTTCTACTACTACTACTACTACTACTACTACTACTACTACTTCTACTACTACTACTACTACTAGTACTACTACTACTACTACTACTACTACTACTACTACTACTACTACTACTACTACTACTACTACTTCTACTACTACTACTAC
>VMBQ01008520.1:0-37131 GCA_007657795.1 Dreissena rostriformis
CTCATAATTTTTTTTCAAAAAATAGATGAGCTAAAAATGGCGATAGATACAACTACCATAAAACTACTCTAACATATAAAAACTATGAAGGTTATTCATTTAATTTACTCATCAAGCATATCATCTTATACCAAACTCCGTTTTGATTTTGCATGCGCATTAAAAAAAATGTACACGCTATAGGTGGACACAAATTCGTTTTGCGCAGTGCATTTCAAACAATGGCTTTACAGATAAATGAAAAAACACACAAGTTCGTTATCATTGTATCCCGTTATTAAGTAATGAACAAAGTGGAAAGATAATTGCTTCCACGACCAACATGTTAATAAGTTCGTAAATTATTGTGCGGAATCGGGAATCCACATTTTTGAACACTTAATACAAGAACGTGTGAAACGTGCTATGTTCAAGTCGCGGCAAGTTTATAAGAGAACTGTCCGCAAAAAGATGACGCATTGACATTTGGAAACCGTTATTATTTAAATGATTAATAGCTTTCCCGTTCTTATGTCAATATTTCAACAATTCGAGCTCACTGTAAACACAATATTAAGTGGCGTGAGTTCAGTTTAAACAAAGTGTTCAGTGGCCTGAATGTATAAATTGTATGGGAAGCTTCGACCAGTATTTGAAGTTGAACGATGACAATTCAGAAAAGCAAACAGTCGATAGAAATTTGAATAACACACACTCTATTTCTACAAACAATTCAGGTACTATTCAAATATGTAATTGTACCAATGTTGTGCGTGGAAACGGTCAATCAATTTCGTTTTATTAAACTCTCATCAATGGAACAAAGCACCTTTTGTTAAAACGTAGTGCTTCCAATACTTGATATCATAATGTCGTGTCCATGTTTGTTTAAAGTAAAGTTCATGCTTGTAATGTTGTCTCAACAAAGAAAAAACGGTTGCCAGACTACTGTTACACGCTACAAAGGGATGAATAGGGTAATCATTGAATAACAATGATGAGCAATACACAATATTCATGTTACCGTCATGTCAATATATAGAGGATATTTGTTGGATTCGGTGGAATATCGATTTTAATTCACGAGTGATCATAGAAAAGTATATTTTCACGAGTGGTGCAGCCACGAGTGAAAATATATTTTTTTCTATGATCACAAGTGAATTAAAATCTATATTCCACCGAATCCAACAAATTCTCTTTTTATTATATGCTTATTTTTGTAGTTGTGTTAAATTTCCCAATTTGCCAAATACAGTTTCCCCGTGGGTGCCCCAATTTTTAGAGCGCACAAAGAACTTACTACACAAGAAAATAGTTCACATCTAAAAGAAATGTAAAAGTGTATAAACATCAATGTTTTATTCAACATATATCTATTAAAATAAATAAATACTTGATACATTCAATATTAGAACACACAATAGTTTAATTTAAATTATTATGAAATTAATAGTGGTGCATATACTGGCGTAGTAATTTGTGTATTCAACTATTCTCAAAGTTACGAAAGTGCTCGCCATGTTGAAGGGAGGTAAATGTGTGTTTCAGGTTCAAGTAGAGTAGCCTCCCTTGAATGAAAATTGAAACCATAGGGTTATTGGGGAAGTAGTTCCAGTATCTAACTATCGATATTTTTCACTGTTATTTTTCATTGTTTGAAACAGTGAAAAACCAGTTTTATTTTACTGATATTTCTCTAAAATTCACCGGAAAGCATAACATTACACAGTCACTATAACCCATGATCTTTCCGCAAAATAATTGCACTTTGCATCGTGCTGTGTTTTTGTAAATATATATATTTAATAATATAACGTTATTGAACGGTCAAGGTGTTTTTAAACATTGTTAACGAAAACACGCTCGATTTGTTAACTGTAAAAAAAACACTTTTTCATTCATCGGCATTATTCGTTATTTTCAAAAGCTATGTGTTTTATTTAAGTATATGAATGAGACTTTTTATAGTCACTTTCGGTCCATGATTATGATTTGACGGTCTGAATATTCTTAAATTCGTTTCCACTGTAAAAAAGACACTTTTTCATTCATCGACATTATTCGTTATTCTCAAAAGCTATGTGTTTTAATTAAGTTTACGAATGAGACTTTTTATAGTCACTTTCGGTTCATGATTATGATTTGACGGTCTGAATATTCTTTAATTCGTTTCCACTGAACGGAATTTATTATTAATTGTAAGTGCTATGTCAAATTGTCATATATAGCAAAACACACAAAAAGAACAATTTTAAATGAAACACTTTTCAGTCAATGACTACATAATTTTATTAGACCGACAATATTAAATTGCTTAAACATCAAGCATATATGTACTCGACAACAGACTTTTTCAATACTGAAAGTATCATGTTCATCCAATTTAAAGGTTTTATGATTATTGTAAGCTGTATACTTCGGGTGCAAGGGCGTTGTGTGACATTAATAGACGATACGTCTGACAGGGACTGCAACATTTAACATAATTGATTTAAATAGTCACTAAGCTTTATATCAACAAACAAATTCGTTGAATTTATATCCCCCGCCAAACTAGGGCTTTGTCACAGACGTGACGTATACCCCCACATGCTGCATTGACACAGAATATAAACAAAGGGCCATACATAACTCCGTTATTAACAGATTGTGTACAATGCCATTTGGCGTGCATCAATCTCTTATCCATATATATACTCATACCAAGTTTCAATGAAATCCGCCAAAGCACTTCCAAGATATGGCACCGGACACAAAAGTGCCGGACGGACGGACGGAATGACGGACGGAAGGACGGACAACGCAAAAACAATATCCCTCCGCCTTTGGCGGGGGATAGAAAGCTTTTAAAAATAAATATACTTTGGCCTTCAGTGAAAAAAATAGTTCACGTTATATGAACACATTTATCCCAAACGAGTTTTTAAACGCAATTATGTGTAATTTTACTGTTATATTATGCTTCAATAGAAGACTGCTCTTGGCGAGCACCATATATGTTTCATAGTTGGCATGAATTTATTTGGAAAATGTACCATACAGTGTGGTAGCAAATTAAAATAATTATGCGAATGTAATTAATTTGCATTCTTTAGTACTGTAACATTATAAATTCTCTGAATTCGCTTTAAAAAAACAACAACACTATCATGTAGTATAAATGAAACTTATTTTGTACTTAACACCTCCATATGAGTACAATTTCTAATGCTCCGCAATGAAACCTTAATCAACAGATTGACATAAACTTGCAAATATTCTACCGTATATTAAACACTTTCATAACCCTGTGTTGAAAGTGTCATGTTTGCGAATTACATCATGATGTTTTGCCAGCTTTTTTCTATTTTCAATTGAATGTTGTCGTCAATCACTTTCAGAAGCAATACGTTTTCAACTTTATTACTCGCAAATAATGGCGACTCAGAAACATTAGTTTATACGATTAAATAAAGTCATTAGACTTTTATTTTCAATAGCAAATGTGCAAATCATACCAGAAATTAAATAAAGTGGTCAGTGAACTTACGTTTGCAATGTGGATGTGCGTGTTAATACAAGGCTTTTACGAATCGGACTGTTATAAAAGTACGAATTTCCAATCAAAATGTTAGGCCAAGAATTGTCGACTTTTGTTTACGGATGGTCACTTTGGAATTCTGTTACAATTGCGTTACATTCATTGCTATAGTTAATGCGAACATGATTATAACATGATTATAACATGATTATATCATGATTATAACATGATTATAACATGATTATAATATGATTATAACATGATTATAACATGATTATAACAGAGCTGCTGGAAAAAAAGCATACACTTTATTGCAATGCACTTACATTTGACTACATAACAATACAGATCTTGTGTTTACATGCAATCTTTCTCAAAATTGCATTGCACACTTGTTCGAATAGTCAAGAGCGACCATTTTGACATCGCTTCGTACTTGATAACGTAACTCCTAGTAATCACCGGAACATATTGGGGAAATTAACAGTGTTATTAAGTATGATGCGTGATACGTAAATTTATGTTCCAGTTTGCTGGAGCAGAATGTTTGATATTATTAATACATCTACATGCACAATGTTTTTTATATGTTAAATTATATATTCACTATTGTCCCATGGTCTTATTTTAAATCTGTAACATTCAATTCTAAAATGCAAGACGATGGAATAGTTCAGACAGTTCCTCCAAAAGCGTTAGCGAAAAAAATTACGTGTGCGAATTGAATATTACGATATAGACGGATATTACGTCCCCATCGCTAAATTTGGACATGCTAAACAGGACTTGACCTAGAGCAATTAAGGCAGTGATTGAGGCCGAAGAATGACACTTGAAGTTGTGAGCGTATGCTATATTTCTGAAATGCATGCTACTTTCAACGTCAATAAAAATGATAAAAGCGCGTCGAAAAATCGATATTGAAATAAAAGTCATAACAGTCAGCTATGAAAACGTATGCACGAAGAATATTGAAAAGAAAACAAACCCGCTCGAATACTTTTTGTGCAAGGTCTCGCGCCACTGAAGTATATTTAAATTTAAACTACTTTTCATTTGGAAGTTTTCCAAATAACGGGACTACGAAAGTAATATAACATAGATTGGTACGCCCACATTAAGGACGCAATTTAATAAGTGGTGTTCTGATAAACTTGGCATAATGCATGTGCGTAAAGTGTAGTCCCAGATTAGTCTGTGTAGTCCGCACATGCTAATCAGGGACGACACTTTCCGCCTGAACTGGATTTTCGCTAAGAAGAGACATCATTTAAATTCAAAATTCCTAGAAGCGGAAATTGTCGTCCCTGATTAGCCTTAGCGGACTGCACAGGTTAATCTGGGATGACAATTAACGCACAAGCATTGTGCCCAGTTTTCTCAGAACACGACACTAATGTTCACTGATCAAGGGCCATAATACAAGATCGCTATGAGAGTTCTGCAGTTGTTAGTTGTATCCCTTCGAGTGGTTTCCTTGTATCAATAGTTTCCCCTGTAATGCCAGATAAGTGAACTATTTACGCGTGAACAATAAAGCTCGTTTTTTGTTGTTGCCGCACATTTTACCAACAAAACAAACTAGCGTGTTTATTTGTTTAAAGATATGTATAAATAAACAAATCCGAATAACACGATCATGTGTATAACATTCGCTCACATTTTTCTTACGGAATCAATACCTCGCTCGATTTAAAATATTTTCGAAAACCAAATCGTGTTAGTGAGATTACAATATATAAAGAAAGTGTGTGTTTTCTTAAATTTGTGCATATTGTGAAATTAGACTCGAGTGTTCATTGCCGTCATAACGACTAATTGTGTTGTTTAATTATTCGAATTATTAAAAATCAATACTCAAATATTGAGTTTGCGTGTGTAAGGGATAGATTATAAATAGTGGCTACCGGTATACACATGTTTAGTATGTTGCGATTATATGGCACTACATATACCCACAATCAACCCTTACACGCCCAAGTACACTTCAGGCATATTAAGCCGGACTGTGCTCTTACCTACAATTATTGACATTTTTTCAGGAAATCGAATTATATTCCAATCAATCTACCAGACGTTTATTCCACCTTTTGTCTGTCCATTCTTTTGTGCAATACGAATTTCAACTCATAAACATACCTTTCAAAATGCATTCGAAGTGATTTGAAACCTANTTTAAATGATGTCTTTTCTTAGCGAAAATCCAGTTAAGGCGGAAAGTGTCGTCTTGGATTAGCCTGTGCGGACGGCACAGGATAATCTGGGATGACACTTTACGCACAAGCATTTTGCCCAGTTTTCTCAGAACACGCCACATATAAGGCAAGTGACCAATGGCCTATACGATACAGGCAAATATCATCAGCATCACATGAAAAATAACGATGATTAGGTCACCGCCTTGAAACGGGCAATGCTATGCATGAGGAGTTAAAATCGGATAAAAGTTATGCGAAACATCACAATCACACTACATCACAAACCACACAAGTGTAATTTAACATGAATCGTAATACAAATGTGTCGTGTTCTGAGAAAACTGGGCATAATGCATGTGCGTTAAGTGTCGTTCCAGATTAGCCTGTGCAGTCCGCACAGGCTAATCCGGGACGACACTTTCCGCCTAAACTGGATTTTCGCTAAGAAGAGACATCATTTAAACGAAAAATTCCATAAAAGCGGAAAATGTCGTCCCTGATTAGCCTATGCGGACTTCACAGGTTAATCTGGGATGAAAATTTACGCACATGCATTATGCCCAGTTTTCTCAGAACACGACACTAGTATCTCTATCGATCCATGCCATGTACACGCTAAAACAAAATAAAGGTACTTAACAACACGGTACATATGTTACATTAGTATTGAATATCTATACGCATTTAAAATACCAGATTATTGTCGAATACCTTAACTCATCGATAATAGTAGTTTAGTGATTAAAGCCACACAACTTATTTGGCAAAGTAAATTTAAGTATAAATAAGAAACATATTTTATCTTTGCCAATTAGAATATAGCTGGTTGTAACACGGTAGAAATCCGTTTTTTTTTTGCGCTTTAAAACTTAAAAATAATCGCGTTTGTCGAAATGAACGTATACGTCTAGAAATCCTACTTTCGGTTTTAAAAGCGGTACCGTTTAAAAAATAATAAATTACTTGCTAACTAGGCTATAGATTTAATTTTATCTATGTCAATTAGACTATATCTGATGATAACAATGTAGAAATCCGTCTTTTTTTGCGCTTTTAAACTTAAAAATAATCGCGTTTGTCGAAAGGGACGTAAACGTATAGAAATCCTACTTTCGATTTTAAAAGCGGTACCGTTTGAAAAATAATAAATGCCTTAATAAATTGGCTAAAGATTTAATGACACGTTTGCACAATTTCAAATTGCATCTATATGTATTGATTAACATGTATTTCTTTTCAAGGTGTGAGGCTTTTATACCTTTACACATTGCGAATACTAGCTTAGTGTTGAATACTCATCCATTTATTAGGCAATGATTTGAACATCTGAACCATGAACCACATGAATTTGACAATAACTTGGCATTCAAATGTTCCCATCGTTTTCTGAAAGATTATGATCTTTATTGTGACAAAAACAGAACAAAAAGACAAAATCTGTCAAATGAAACACAATAAACATTCAATGAAGTTACACAAATAAACACAAAGCGACGTTGCGTGACTTGTTAATCCATGCAATTCTGAAAGTACAGCTTCGTTTACTTAGTGTTTGTACAAATCTCTACTGAGTCTAATAAACATGAATGTATTTGAGCCTCGCTCTGTGAAAAGGGGGTTTAATGCATGTGCGTAAAGTGTCGTCCCAGATAAGCCTGTGCATTTCGCACAGCCAAATTAATCAGGGACGACGCTTTCCGTCTTATCAAGATTTTTGCTAAAAAGGGACTTTCTTTAAACGAACAATATCATAAAAGCGGAAAGTGTCGTCTCTGATTAAACTTTGCGGACTGCACAGGCTTTTCTGAGATGACACTTTACGCACATTCAATAAATCCCCTTTTCACAGAGAGAGGCTAATGTATAACCATCCAAGGTTTCAAGCGCTGTTTGATACAAAAGCTGCACTATATTTAAGTAATTTACACGATTTAGGTGGCTTCATGTAGTTATCTGGGTCCAATGTATGTCTGCATTACAACAACAGTATGAACTCCTAATACTTGTTAGTTTAAATGTGTTTAACTAGTTTAATATCATTTAATTAATGCAAGCGACAAAGATGTGTTGAGCTTTCTCACTTATTGATTCTGTGATAATAACACCAAAATGATGATTTACATTCAGAACGCAATCTTTATGTGCACAGTTCACGGGACATAACAGCAGATCACAGTGACAGTTCTGAAATCGTGGATTGTTTCCCTTATTATTTTATAAAAATATATTTGTCCTAAAAATGAACGAAACGCTTATATCATTTAAGCATTTTTATATACAATCAACAACTATTTCGACACACGTAAAACTGTTATTTCCTTGACAAAGACCTGTTTTTGAACATGAGTTGGAGGAACCTAACCCTTATAACTGAAAATTGTGTCGAATTGTCGCTTTTATTCTTATTTACATGCATGTCTTATCGATAAGTCGCTCAATAAGTGGTAACATTCGACAGCCGAACCGAACCGATTGTTACCGGGAATGTATGATAAAAGGGCTACATAGTAATAAAGTATGTTGGTATTACATCGAAACACACATATACACGTAACGTGGCGCCCATTTTTAAACCATCATCGAATTACCTGTCAAATTAGAGGATTTAGGCACTTTACTAGTTGTATCCGACACGAGCTGTCATTTAATCAACATGTTTAAGATTTATTTGTTTTAAATAATGTATTACACGGGAATCAATATAAAGCATACAATCAATATGTTATGACTAGTATGATGATACTTTGTGCAATAAAGGTAAAGTTATATATTTTAGTAGATAGCGTACGAGAGCAGCAGCAGCAGCAGCAGCAGCAACAGCGGTGGAAATGTAAGAAATAGCAGTATAAGTCATAGTTTTATGAGTCGTTTTAGTAGCAATAGTTGCAGTAGTAGCCACTATACTTGTGGTAGTAGCAATTTCCGTTTTTATTTCTTTTTTTTTCAGTTTGTATTTCAATAAAATAACATCGGGTGCGATGTACCATGACACGGAAAATGTCTCTACCAGAGCAAACTATCATATAAGCAATCGACTCTGCATGATATAAATTTGGAAAGTTTTCTGCTACTTGGACGTGTGCCAATATAATCTTGCATGAATTTTATCTTCTCCAGAAAATTCCCTATCACTCGAGGGATACTCAACAAGTCCCAAACGTGAAATCACAAATTCGAATAAAAATATAGGAAGCGATATGCATCTATTGGCCTTTTGTTATCGTGATGTAAATTTACCCAATATACTACTATACTATTGTACATTATACATTAAATTCTACAAATTATGATCAAGGAAGACGTAACTTGTGTCATAATGTTTACAAATAAAATGATTCTATATTACAAAAATAATAATAATTATAGGTTGTTATGCCATAAGTAAACAAAACATAACCCATTTGAAATCTACACTGATAACAATGACGTCCGTTTTAAATGAGTCATTTCATTTGATCCGGGTCATATCAGTTGATATTCAATGAAGTTGATGACGTACCATTATTGTCATTGAATCGGCTTGACATCAACCGCATGCAACTCTGGTTTCTTTTGTATTGACCGTTACAAGACAATGATCAGCTTAAATCATTGTTTCGCGCCTAAAGATTGTGTTGTTTGTATTGCCCTGTAGAGTATAAGCGTTCGTTAAGATGTGTTTGACATAAACCTATGTTCATATGTGTCGTGTTCTGAGAAAACTGGGCATACTGCTTGTGCGTAAATTGTCATCCCAGATTAGCCAGTGCAGTCCGCACAGGCTAATCAGGGACGACAATTTCCGATTTTATGGAATTTTTCGTTTAAATGATGTCTCTTCTTAGCGAAAATCCAGTTTAGGCGTAAAGTGTTGTCCCGGATTAACCTGTGCGGACTGCACAGGCTAATTTGGGATGACACTTTACGCACATAATTATCAATTTATCGAACTGAACTAAAATGTCGGAAATATTGTTTAAAGCCCCATGAGTTATATAATTGTACTAATTTAAGTGGTATTGTTTAAGTCTTTAAAAGGAGAAATATATAATTGTCATTTTAAATATGAATGTTATAATTTATTAGCATATATATAAAGGCAATAAACCATGTTAGACATTCCAAAGGGTGTGTATCTCTCTGACATACATCCGTGTGTGTCATATCATATTTCAGCTTAATTCCTCCCCGTACATGTGTTCATTTTTGAAGTTCTTCTTAATCAAGTGTGTCGTATATGCTACATCAGACAAGCAGTGCACTCACGCTATGTCTAACAAACACGTTGTAAATATATTCTTATAAGTCAGTATATGTGTTTTACAAAAATAAAATAAACTAATGTTTACATCCACTAAAAACAAATAAACAATAATGACGTACAATATCACTGACATATGAGTCATGTTCTAAGAAAACTGGGCATAATGCATGTGCGTAAAGTGTCGTTCCAGATTAGCCTGTGTAGTCCGCACAGGCTAATCAGGGCCGACACTTTCCGCTTTTAAGACATTTTTCGTTTAAATGAAGTCTCCTCTTAGCACAACTCCAATTTAGGAGGAAAGTGACGTCCCTGATTAGCCTGTGCGGACTGCACAGACTAATCTTGGACGACACTTTTCGCACATGCATTATGCCCAGTTTTCTCAGAACGCGACACATATACATCTGATGTTTGTATTAATATGTATTAATACATGATGATGATTACTGCTATCATTACTACTATCATGTCAATTTATGTTTACTCTATAATAAAGTTAAGTAATTATGTAACATATTGTGATGCATATAAGTGGCGTTCTCCTCAAATTCGTTAACATGTTTTTTCCAGAGAGTTGTTAGGAGCATCACACATTATTTCCATACACTATCTTATTCCATCAGTTGTGTAAAGATCCTCCTTAAGTTTTAATATAAGGTTTTTTAAATTTTATTTATCAGCAAACAAGGAAAGCGATAATCAATCATCCAACATAATTGCAAGAGAGCAACATGTTTTGTACCAACCATCCTATGAGTTTACGAATCAGTATTTTGTAAATAAATACCGTCGTTTGCGTTTTCCGTCAATATTCCTAGGCGGGCTGGGCTTGTGGATTAATGTATCATTTGTGTTGCAGAAAGAGACCGCCGACATGAAGTTTGCCGGGTTCGTTTTGATGTTTTGATTTGGAATAGTCTTCAACGGAATTTTGTGTTTTCCTGAACCTCGAAGCAATGGGATACTTATTGGTTTAGAAAGAAAAATAGACGACTTAAGGAACGAACTGAAGGGAGAGGAAGATGACAAGCGATACGTCATTGCCACGTTGGTGGAGGCGTTGATTAGATTAGTTGGAAACAACGCAAAAGAATCGATGGGACAAAACACACTTGTATTCCTCAATACCGCCATTCTGGACAAGCATCGATCTATTCCTAACGAGATAACAAGCGCGCATCATACATGGAACGATTCTGTGATACAGTTTCGTAACAAAACGGCAAAATTTAAAGACGATTTGCTCATTGAAATCAAACAAATAGAGGACTTTTACAATACAAAATTATTGTCAGAATCGTCTGACAAAGGACAAACGTTCAACAAATCAAGTATGCAAGTAAACACTATAATGCAACATATGAATAGATCGATTGACAATTTCACCTCTCAGGTGACTGATTATATCTCCAGACTTCAGTCGGATATGAGTGNAATCACTGAACATCTTACTTTTATTTTCGAAAACTAAACAAACTTCAATCCTAACACACGTGAACCTGTTAGTTTCTTGATACACGACTCATTGAAGATGTTGAACCACACTTATAACTGAACAATGTATACAATTTTCGAGTAGATACATTTCATCAGTAAGCTCGTAACAATTATGTTCGACAGCCGAACCGAACATTACCGGGAATGTAGGATAAATGTGCTACTCAGTAAAGAAAAAATGTGTTTGTACTATACAGACATTTAGTATCCGACTCGAGCAATAATTTAATTCAGAAAATATGCTATTAACTAATCGTTGCGTTATTTCAAACATATTAAAGACCTGAATAGTCGTCAAAAAGTAGCGACAACAGCAGCAGAAACAACCGAAAAATCCGCATCATTATCATCATCAGCAGCATTATTAGTAGTTGTAGTTTTGTTGTGAACTACTTATACTACGACTTATGTTCCGCGTCTGCAGATAGCCTTTTATATTTTTTACAAAGAGTATTATATATGGTAAACAACAATTTAATGAATACTTATTACACAATATTCTCAGAATGCGTCACTTTGATAACACATAAGCCGTCGATATGCCCTTTAATAATTGAATCTACTTCACGCTCAGATGATATAATTCTCGAAAACAAACAGCTGTAATGTTTTGTATCAAGTTATCAAACACTTTCCGCCGGATCATTTTATCAGATCAGCAATCGGTCGTTCATGAAGTTTTATTTAAAACAGATGCCTGTTACTATGAAGTGTGCCAAATTAAATTAAATCTAATCTAGACCAGAACATATTTTATCACTCGAGGGTTAATCCACAAGTTCTAAGAATTGTTCAACAACATAGCACAGTATTCCGTATTACCTATAACTGTCATTTCCACGGTGTATTTTATTAAACTTTTTCGATGAGGAGCACGCTTCATTTTGATGTATGGTTTCTAATATTATGTTTATCAATCAGAAAACAATACGAAAAATGATCATAATAATTAATCATCTAGCGTTAATATGCAATATTGTTGCAACAGAGCAATACACTTTGGGTCAGTCCTCATTTGAGTCTACTTAGTAGTACGTTTGATAAACCGTTTGCATTTCGCATCAAAGTTCACAATTTTGTTGAGATTGTTGATGAATGAACTGTTGAAAAAGTAAATTTCCATCACATTACCGCCAATATGAAGTTCTTTGGGTTATCTTTGATAATTTGGTTTGGAATATGTTTTAACGGAAGAATGTGTTTCCCTGAACCTCGAAGCAACGACAGACTAATTAGTGTAGAGAGAAAAATAGATGACATGAGAAGCGATCTTAATGGAGGTGTCTTTGCAATTTTGATGGAGTCATTGCTTCGCCGAGTTGGCCACAACGCAAAAGAATCTATCAGACAAAACACACCTGTCATCCTTCATACTGCCAGTCTTGACAGGCAACAATATCTTTCTATCAATATAACAATCGCATATGACACAGTGAACGATTTTGCGATACAGTTTCGTAACAAAACGGCAAAATTTAAAGACGATTTGCTCATTGAAATCAAACAAATAGAGGACTTTTACAATACAAAATTATTGTCAGAATCGTCTGACAAAGGACAAACGTTCAACAAATCAAGTATGCAAGTAAACACTTTAATGCAACATATGAATAGATCGATTGACAATTTCACCTCTCAGGTGACTGATTATATCTCCAGACTTCAGTCGGATATGAGTGCGTTGCAAAGAGTTTGCAATAAGTTTGAAGCGGAAAATGAGGAGAATAATAAACGTGTATCATGTCAGGATGTAACAGAGAGTGGTGTGTATATGATATACCCGGACTTTAAACCGTCCGGTCTGCAAGTATATTGTGAGGTCGATCGAGACAAGGCATGGCTGGTAATTCAGCGTCGTAAGGATGGAACGGTAGACTTTGATCGCAACTGGAAAGAATACAAGGCGGGTTTTGGCGATGTGAGTGCTGAATTCTGGCTTGGAAACGAGTATATCCACCACCTGACTAAGGACAAACCACGGCAGCTGCGAATAGACATGGAGACATTTGAAAGGATAAGAAAGTACGCGCTGTATAACGAGTTCAGTGTTACGTCAGAGGCACAAAAGTACAGACTAAATATCGATGGGTTCAGTGGAGACGTAATTGATCACTTAAAATATCATAAGGGACAAATGTTTTCTACATTCGATTCAGATAATGATAACTCTGGTGCCTGTTGTGCATGTACCTATCATGCTGGCTGGTGGTTCAACAGTTGTCACACTGTAAATATCAATGGAAAATATCATTACAAACATGAAAGTGTGCCAAGTGATCAGGGAGTTTATTGGAGTGGTTTTACTGGCAGTACTGAGTCACTAAAAACTGTAGAAATTAAAATACATTAAACGAGATCATCAAATGAAATGTGCCTACACAATGGCTCTAAAAGAGCAATTAAATATTACAATTAAGACATGCAGGTGACTGCAAGTGACTGTTTTAATACTTAGTAAATTTCAACATAATTAAACTAAAAAGAAAATTAGATAGTTTTCGTTGTTCGAAAACCAGAGCTCCATGTAAGAGTGGTTTATATATAATACCTTATATATGTAGTTTTTGATAAATATATTTTTTACATGAGACATTAGGTACAGAATAATGTTATAAGTATTGCAATTAGTAAACTACGCGTGACATTATGTGGTAGCTATGTATAAGCATTCTCACGAAACATGAAAACATGTTAATTTCTTGTTTATGTAAATTGATCTTTGTTCGTAATGATGTATGTTTTGTATTAACTTCAACCGCATGCTGTTATTGTATATGTATGTACATGACGATGAGCTTTGCATGTAAAAGTCTGAATAAACTATTCTTGTCTGTTCTATAATTATATAAAATACCGCAAGATTATTTTCTGAATAAAATTAGGAAGTTCCTATACAATTTAGAAAAGTACGGTATGAATAATGATCGTTATGGAGAATCTTCCCAACACAAAATTAACTGTGCACAATAAAAGCAGGGATATGCCTTTTTCAAAAGTTTGTCTTTATATACAACCTATAGGCTTCAGCATAAAGCCTTGGAATTAGCTCTGATATATGTGCAATTAAAATGTGTTTTTATTTGTATTTTTATTCACATTTGGTAATAATTGTAAGTATATTGTATGACAATTGATGCACATACATGTATATGCTTCATAAACCAGTTTGTTTTAAATAAAATTAATGTTATAAATAATAATCTTCAAAATTTATTTAATGTGTTGTGACTGAAATTTATCTTTTCTTGTGTCTTTATTACACTTACACAATCTGAGAAATGGGAACTGATGGAAAGTGTATACATTTTACATGTAATTATGTTCTTTACGAGATATAACATAACGTGTGTTAGCGTATTTAAACATATATGCGTTTAAGAGGTTGTTATAAATTGCCCATGATTAATTTGAACCAATTGCGTACATATTATGGTTTTTATGATGCCAGATATCCTCAAAAGACTTCATTTAATATGAAATGACATTGTATTGAGATGAACGTGTTTTGATGATAAGTGTATTGCCTTTTTTCCAATTATTAAATGTTTGTCTTTTTTATAAATAAGTGTTTGTTATGATATATTCGCCTGTTAAAAAATTCCTTAGTATAAAGTAGTTAACCAATATGTTATAAATATTCAGCTAGTTTGATTTGCTTCCAATTAACTATTTAACAAATAAATACATAGGGAACATTCAGTTGCGGTAGGATGAATGAACCCTTATTATACACGGCGGTTCGTTATTTAGAAACCATTTGCATAACAGCGAGACACAAAACACATAAAGTAGACAATCATATTAAAAAAACGAGCAAAACTGTGGTTACCGCCCTAGAGAGGGCAATTTGAAATTATTGGGGTTTAATAAGCTTCAAACGCCACATATGTTCCAACATTATTTAAAAATCATTTAAGTGTACAAAATAACCTCATTGCATTACATTTCAATTTAATTACCATGTATCTACTAATAAATGGTTATTTACAGACCAGGGCACCAGAACCGAAATTGTCTAAGGCACGATAAAATGAAAACAATACAAGTATCAAATACCTCTCGCCCGTATTACAAAGCTGATTATTCAAAGAAACCAACCAAACGATATTTAAAACATCGATTGTATTCAAAACAACGTTTGGCATATACATGGCAAGGCTGAATAATATCCATGATTACTAGCACAAGAATTCAACACATTTCCCCCGGGATCGACGGGAAGTTTTAAATAAAATATTTCGGACTACACCCGTGATTGACAGGACATGTTTTAAGAGATTAACGCCATTAAGGGCCACTGCCGAACAGAGAGAACCATCCGCAAAATGCATCTTCACACCAGCCTTGACAAAGCCTGACAAAACGCAAGTCTTCATTATGATTTTCCGAAACTGTAAGAACCACCGATCAAAATGTAAAATCTGATATCCTAAGAAAAACAAACGGAAGTGGGTCATCCACATTACAATGATAAATACGACGTTCAGATATTTGCTTTATAGCGACAAACACGTTAAACGTTCATGTAATATCTGACGATTTGTATTGAACCGTTTCGTTATTCTCAACGGGTCACTTTCTTATTTGCGTGTAAATTATGATACTATGAGGGTTTGTGCCAAGCACATTTGGTTCCGATAGCACAAACCGAAATTGATATTAAGTTACTATAAACCACATTTGGTTAAGATAGCACAAGTCGAGATTGATATTAAGTTACTATAAACCACATTAGGTTAAGATAGCACAAACCGAGATTGATATTAAGTTACTATAAACCACATTTGGTTAAGATAGCACAAACCGAGATTGATATTAATTTACTATAAACCTTATTTGGTTAAGATAGCACAAACCGAGATTGATATTAAGTTGCTATAAACCACATATGGTAAGATAGCACAAACCGAGATTGATATTAAGTTACTATAAACCAGCTACGATAAGCGTTTTAAATACTGTCTGATCGTATTAAGACTTTAATAGCGCGATATTTAACTTAGTAAACATTAACCCAACCTTTTAAGATAATTATTGTAGCTTACATAAAGAACAGTATAAAAAGCCTTTGAGTCTTTTTGTTTAATCATCACGATTTAATAACTATTTATAGTGATAGCTCATCGAAATGTATGCGTAAGCTATTTAACAACTCATTGATGTTACCCCACGTTATAAATTAGTAACCCTGTGCGAGTCCTTCTCTGGTGGCTTTCTCATAATCTTTTAAGATACCAAGTACTGGTTCTACCAACGCAAATGACTCGATCTCATTAAGCCAGAGGCTTTCGAGGCAATCGAGCTAAAACTTATAAAAGGTTTAAACTGACTTCCCAGTTTAAAAAAAATGTAATGCCAGTAAATGTTAGCTTAAATTGATCAAATAGTTGATAACCATTAGCCAATGGATTTACCAACCCTACTTTTAAGAATAATTCAGTAATTTATTTTATACTACAGCTCAATGATATTATAGAAGGAATGGTTAGGTTCATGTTAACGTTTGCTTTACACGCCTAGTGTGTTAAACAAGCCTTCTTCATGTACATAGCTGGCTAATTGTTGGCCTTTCACTATCAGTTAACGCTGAAATTATCTTAAGACTTGTAGACGATTTAAATCGTTAAAAAGTATCAAGATCGCCATACATTTGTTCTTAAATTAATATACAATATAAACATGCATTGAATGGGTACATTTCAAATCAATGTATCGTTTTAGAATAACAGCCGTAAGTTATTAATCCAATGCAGCGTATCTAGGGATTTTTTTACTGTATTTAAAACCCATCGCCAATTTGCACGCGCTTGTCGCTGACATAACGTCACTGGATTGCATCATGCATTGCATTCAGTTCAATGAGTGTCTGGGAATTTTTAAACGCAGTTGCATTAATATATGGCGTAAATGTGTGTTTCCAGGACAACACACAATAGCGATATCGTAGTGAAATGTATTCATCTGCAACATTCAATCGTAAACAATACAATTCCGGCTCTTTGCCGGTAAATGACATAATACTCACTATTTAATGACGGCATGTTACAATTTTACAATTGGTACTACTTTTTATAGCCCGCATATCTCCACTATGCTGCATATATGTGTCGCGTTCTGAAAAAAACTGGGTAAAATGCATGTGCGTAAAATGTCATCCGAGATTAGCCTGTGCAGTCCGCACAGGCTATTCAGGGACGACAATTTACGCTTTTATGGAATTTTTCGTTTAAATGATGTCTCTTCTTAGCGAAAATCCAATGTAGGCGGAAAGTGTCGTCCCTGAGTAGCCTGTGCGGACTGCACAGGCTAATCTGGGACGACACTTTACGCCNATGATTTTCCGAAACTGTAAGAACCTGCGATTTAAATGTAAAATCTGATATCCTAAGAAAAACAAACGGAAGTGGGTCATCCACATTACAATGATCAATACGACGTTCATATATTTGCTTTATAGCGACAAACTCGTAAAAGGGACTAGTTTAAACCTATTTATTTTAGCTCGATTGCATCAAAAGCCGTAGGCTTATATAAACGCTCTCGAGACCGTTTCCTGGGACTATAACCAGTACTTGGTGTCTTTGAGGGAGATCAAAGAAACGCTCCCAGTGGGGTTCGAACCCATGACCTTCCGATCGCTAGGCGGACACCATATCCACTACGCCACGGCGATCTTGTTAAAGAGACTGTCAACCACGAATGACGAAAAACGAAAAGTTCTAAAAAACCGTATTTTTTTACAATTATAAGTTAAATTTGTTTAAAATATCACAACTGGTATATTACATTACTTTAAAAAAGTTAATATTTTTAGTAAATTCGGTAATAAAATTTCGCGATGTGAAAGCGAAAGTACATCGTAAAAATAGGTGACATAACGATATACACACTATAAATAACGCAAGTAGATTGATCATTGTATATATAAAATATAAACAATTCACTAGTAGTGTAGACTACGCATGCACAATTTGCATTCCTGGGTTTACCACGTGACGATGATGATCAATGTACTTGCGTTATTTATAGTTAACTGGTAGTTACCTGGTAGACATACCCAGTACAATTTATTACCGAATATACTGAAAATATGAAAACTTAAAACCTTTTTTTCAAGTAATGTAATATACCAGTCGTGATATTTTAATCAATATAAACTAATAATTGTGAAAAATACGTTATTTTAGAACTTTCCTTTTTTTCGTCATTCGTGGTTGACAATCCCTTTAAACGTTCATGTTATTTTTGACGATTTTTATTGAAGCGGTTCGTAATTTTCAACGGGTCACTTTCTTAGTTGCGTGTAAATTATGATACTATGAGGTTTTGTGCAAAGCACATTTGGCTCGGATAGCACAAACCGAAATTGATATTAGGTTACTCTAAACCACATTTGGTTTAGATAGCACAAGCCGAGATTGACATTAATTTACTATAAACAACATTGGGTTACCGATAGCAAAAACCGAGATTGATATAAAGTTACTATAAACCAACTACGATAAGCGTTTTAAATACTATCTCATCGTATTAAGACTTTAATAGTGCGATCTTTAACTGAGTTAATATTACCCCAACCTTTTCCGATAATTAGTGTAGCTTACATACAGAACATTATAAAAAGCCTCTGAGTCTTTTTGTTTAATAATCACGATTTAATAACTATTTATAGTTAAAGCTCATCGTAATATTTGCGTATACTATTTACCAACTCATTGATGTAGTCCCACGTTATAAATTAGTAACCCTACGATCGATTCCTTCTGTGGTGGCGTTCTCATAATCTTTCAAGATACCAAGTACTGGTTCAACCAACGCAAATAAGTCTATCTCATTTAGCCAGAGGCTTTCGAGGCAATCGAGTAAAAAATAATGGTATTATAGAAGGAATGGTTAGGTTCATGTTAACGTTTGCATTACACGCCTAGTATGTTTATCATGCCTTCTAGCTGGTTAATTGTTGGCCATTCGCTATCAGTTAAAGGTCAAATTCTCTTAAGATTATAGACGATTTAAATCGTTAAAATATATCAAGATCGCCCTTCATGTGTTCTTATATTTATATACATCATGTACATGCATTGCATGGATACGTTATAAATTAATGTATCGTTTAAGAATAAAAGCCGTAAGTTATTAATCCAATGCAGCGTTTTTAATGATGGTTTAACTGTATTTAAAACACATCGCCAATTTGCAGGCGCTTGTCTTCATTTCGTCACTTGATTGCATCATTCATTCAGTTCAAGAAATGTCTGAATGTCATTCAATCGTAAACCATATTACTCCGGCTTTTTGCCGGTAAATGACATAATAATCACTATTGTACGACGGCATGTTACACTGTTACAATTGGTACTACTTTTTATAACTTGCGTATCTCGGCTATGCGGAATATATGATCACAGAAACTGGCGTCCATTCCTGATTAGACATTGTTTGCAAACGTAATGCATCGACTATGTTTGAAATATACGGAATACCGTTAATGCCATCGTGGTTACACATTAAAATCCAGAGGGCGACAATGCGACAACGCGATAGTACGATGGCGACAATGGATAAAAAGATGACGACAGTACGATGGCGAAAGTGCGATAGTACGATGGCGAAAATGTGACAACGCGATAGTACGATGGCGACAATGCGATAATACGATGACGACAGTACGACAATACGATGGCGACAGTGCGATAGTACGATGACGATAAAGCGACAATGCGATAGTGCGATAATACGATGACGACAATCCGATAAAACGATGACAAGAGTGCGAAAATACAATGGCGACAGTTCGATAGTACGATGGCGACAATGCGACAATGCGACAGTGCGATAATACGATGACGACAGTGCGACAATACGATGGCGACAGTGCGATAATACGATGGCGACAATGCAAAAGTACGATGGCTACAATGCGATGATACGATGGCAACAGTACGATATGACTATCGCATTGTCGCCATCGTTTTATCGCGTTGTCGCACTGTCGTCATCGTACTATCGCGTTGTCGCATTGTTGCCATCTTACTATCGCACTGTCGCCATCGTATTGTCGCACTGTCGTCATCGTATTATCGTATTGTCGCCATCGTGTTATCGCGTTGTCGCATTGTCGCCCTCTTGATTTTAATGTGTAACCACGATGTCCCTAACGGTATTCCATAGAAATCCCCCGTACGATAATGCATGCGTATAGTTCGTCTGCTGATCCCGAGTGATCCAGAGTCAAAATAGTGTAACGTTTAATTTGCGGACAATGTCAATCCTCAGAATGCGCCTCGGAACTTTGTGAGGGCCGAGCAAACTCCAAGTGTAGTGTAATCTGTAAAACGGTATACACTGAATTCACAAGTACAATCCTTCCATATCTGGATTTGTATTTTTTTAAGCTTTTTTAAATTGTATATGAGAGAGCCAGTCATATCGCTAGTGCGGAGATTTAGGGCCGAAACGCTCCGAAAGTTACACAACACAGGATATCCGTATGTTAGTTTTTACAATAAATCTAAATCATAGAACGCTTGATTTATAAGAAAATATAACATTCGAAGAAGTCATTACATACACTTCAATGTCACTTATTTTCACATAAATTTTCTTTTTTGAAAGTGTCTGTGATGCCGTATAAGTAAGTTACATTGGTAACATAAGATTTTGTAAGATATGTTTAGTCGATAAATGATCCAGATACCCATTCGTTTTTCGACCAGACGAAGTCATTATATATTTTAATAAACGAACTTACAATTACACGTAATGTTTAATGAGTCAATTGTTTATACCAAATAAGAAGACATAAAACAATAATGCAATTCCATAAAAAACGGTAACTCGGCAGGTCCTGATTATGTTTTTAAACGCGTGTAAACAACATGGTATTACAAATGACCACACTATTAAAGAAAAACATAGAAAAATGTCTAAATATATTGGTCAGTATTGATCTATTTGATTAACTCATTGAACATATTCTAAGCTATGGCAGCAAAGTATTGAGTCGAAATAATAGATTTTAATTTGAACGAGTACACGATGTTGTACGATGTCAGGTTGTAAATCAAAACTAGTTTTTTAAAGGTAAACTTGGGATTAACTCCTTATCTATAAACTGATGGTGAGTGTTTGGAAATATGTTAAAAGTATTACAGTCAGATGATGTAATTATGTTAAAATAATTTGCAACGTTTTATTACATGAACTTTCTGTGTACACAGTAAAGCAGTCGTGGGTCAAATAGAGGAATTATATTTTTGAACTGTTTTGGATGCATGTGAATTATTGTATTTATTGCTAAACAACAAATATATGCTATTTTCTTGAAAATGTGTCAGATTGTCTAAAAATATATATATAACTTCAAACGGCGATAAAAGTTATAGAGCCTATTTACTTTTTAAGTCCTTTTCAAACGTTTTACCAAAATTTGGAATTGTATAAAACATACTCACATAATCTGCCCATTAGCTTGAAGTAGAAATTGGGAGATTGCATTAGACTGAAAAAACTTGATTGCACACGAAAAAAGCAAACACTGCAACGCGAATATCATTTCTTAATACATGTAGAATGCACTGTTTTTCAAATCTTATTGGAACATGCACAAATTATAAAGTATATTTTACTTAAACAACAAAAAGAATAAAAATATAATATAATTGTTCCACATTTATTTTTAAAGTTTTCAATTGTGAACCGAAATATAGTATCAAATAGGATGTGTGTCGTAGTTATCCAACTACATTCAAAACAATTTGGAGCCAAAAATAGTGTGCGTTAAAATGCTCTTTGTGAAAAAAGGCTCCATTAGATGAATGAATACATGTATTTCATGGTACCATAATACACTTTATATTCTGAGAACGTTTGCTGGAGATCAGCATGTACGTTGTATGTAAATCGTGCAAATGGTAGCGTGAGAAAATTGAAACAAAGTTTGAATTTATCCCACGTTCTCATCGTAGGTTTTCACTTTCTTATCGCATCACGTAATCTGTTGACGCCCAGAGCCTGTTTATACAAAGATTGAATAATCACGTTCGAAAATATTTAAAGGGACTTGTTCATAATTTTTCGTATTTTTGAAAAATGGCATTAAATGTTTTTACTTACATATATTTAATATTTAAAATAGCCCTAAATGAATATAACATCAAGGCAACAAGTTATATAACACATATTCCCATCTTAAGGATTCGAACTTGCAAAGGTAAAATTAATGCGCTACCAATGCTCCACGCAAGCTTACGAATTAATCAGCGAGTAAAAAACGCTATGCTCGTTATAAATTAATCGCAGATGAACGTTACAAATGCCGCCGTATACATACTATTATGCCACTTCATTATTGCTATCTGTATACTTAGCAGCATATATTTTTTTTAAACGTCAGTAAATTATCCCGGTGTATTTCAAGAAGTGCTAATTACTTACTAGTATGGGACTTTAAAGCTCGAGTCCCGGGATATAAGTTCTTCACTCTACCGAAACGAAAGTGAAAGTTATTGTCACATTTCATGTTGGAAATAGTAAATATTTCGTGACATTACCCATCATGATTGGCTGTAAATTACACAGTATGACCCGGTCTGTAAAAAATGTAACAAACGCTTTACATGTATTATTCTAAAGATTTCAAATGATGATTTTTGATAAATGTACCTTAATTGTTACGTCTTTCCTTATTAATTAGTGTTATTTCCCTTATTTGAATATAATGCACACATTTTAAATCAGTAACATTTGTTTATACCGTCATTTTAGATTTGTGAACAAGTACATTTAATACCATTGTGCCTAAAGTATGTATGTTACGTCAACAACAGCCTGCTGCTTAGACAGTGGGTGTTTGTTTTATTTCAAAACTTTAAGAAAATCGAGTTTAATCTGGTTTCGTGTTAAGAAATATTAGGAAAATACATAAATATTTAAAAAGCATTAGTTTACATTCACATTCCTTACGTGTCTCCTTGAGCATATCAGAGTGTTGTTCCTAAATTATTATTACATTTTCGCAAATCCTCCGATTCTGCGTTGAATTTCCAACTCATTAAGTGTTAATTTAAAAATAATGAATCAATCTCACTTCAGATTACGCCATATTTTGTATTGTATACACCTCGAACAAATTGCATTGTTCAGCTTCCGATTTGTACAGCACATGCATATGTCACGGTATGAACTTGGTCACGCTAGGTTAGAGGTTGTGTGGCGGCCCGGTTAGCTCAGACGGGAAAGCACTCGCCCTGACAGCGAGGTATCCCGGGTTCGAGTCTCGGACTGGTCCCCCAATTTTCTCCCCCTGTGACAATTTGAGCCCAACGTGGGGCCGTGACGTAACCTGGGTATGCTCTCAGAAGCCTGTGGTAAATTATATAACACCCCGAATCCATGTATGCAAGGACGTATACATATTCGAGTGTGGTTGTATGTCACGGTATGAACTTGGTCACTTTAAGGGAGAGGTTGTGTTGCGGCCCGGTAAGCTCAGTCGGGAGAGCACTCGCCCTGTCAGCGATGTGTCCCGGGTTCGAGTCCCGGCCTGGTCGAACAATTGTCTCGCCCTGTGACATATACATGAAAGGGAGACCATTAATAATAATAATAATGAACATTAATGCGTGCAATTTAATCTGCGAATTAAATTCGAAAACCATTAATTTAAAACTGATAACAATTAACGACGTAAAAAGCAGATATAAGCAATACTTATTGTTTCACAGAACATCTAACTCCTTAAATAATATTTGATCACATATTTTAAATCATTAGTACATTCTATTCAAGATTCGTGTGATGTTTGTTTTATTTATTCAATCTGAAATAAACGCTACATGTTACCCCATAAAGTGAGCTGATTACAATCTCTTGGCGTTTTACAGGAAACTGGAAATTTTGAGCAAAAGCTAGAATTCGTAATATCTGCTTTGAAAAGAAATCATTAAATTTAAAGTGACATGGGTAGTTTCGTATTTCATTAGAGGTCGGAAAATACAGATTGGTAGTTGATGGGTGCACTGGAAACGTTGAGTATAGTTTAAAGGGTTACAATGATGCCATGGTTTCAACTCATGATGCAGTTAATAATATCAAAAGCTCAAATTGTCCATGCATATACATGCTGGCCGGTGGTTTAACGCGTTTTATAAGTGTAATCTTAACGACAAATAGTATTATAAACATGGACATGTGTCATTCGATGATATAATATACGGAAAACATGAAGTTTTTCAACTCGGAGACATTAACATTTATTTATTATGGATAGATTTGTATGGGGAAACAACTACGATTTCATTTATGACAAATAAAAGCTATATAGCTTTAGGTTATGTCTGGTAAATCACAAGGTCACATATTGCACCCTATAACTTCAGTTCAGTTTGTATGCAATACAAATGCAACTTATTTTCAAAAAGTTTTTATTTACACCCACATAGTCACCAATGGATTATACAAAACGTGACGAATACAGCGAGATATAAACATAAATGCTGTGGTTATCATCTTAAAACGGTCAATGTAAAGCATTTGGGATTAAACCGATTGAGATGCCTGCAAACCTTACACTAAGCACATTATAAATCATAAACCACACAGTGGTAAATAAACATCAACCGTATAGCATCGTCGTACAAATAAAGCAATAAAGGGGAATATAAATTATTCGGTGCAAAAGACTGATAAAAATTGCAACGGAGATGGTTAATATCCCTTGCAGTAACACAGTAGCATTCAGTTAATTGTTATGTTACAGGCTGAAGTTTGATAATTTCTTCGTCGCACAAGAAATGTAGTGATAAACTTAATGGCGTTTCTATGTAAGTGTCCGTGCTCTAGTAACTAAAATCCGTTCATACAATGCACTAGCAATAACAAAGTAAGGTATTAAAATACCACAGTACATGTGTTGTATAATTGATTAAATAACCTCTGAATTAAACAATTTTATGAACTACAGCTTGCATTGTTTTAGATATTAAAACATAATTAATTCAACATTGAAGACAAATGTGTTACTGATTCTGTGATATTAACACGCATATTGATCATTTACATTTAGCCAGAAATAGCCTTAGTATTCAAGGGACATACTAGTAGATCACTATAACAATTCTGCAACCGTGGATTGTTTCTCTTTTCATTTAACGAAGAAATATATAATTGTCTTTGCATGGTGTATATACACGAGCGACAATATTTATTATGCATTTGCTTTTATAAAAAAAACAATAATTATTCTACAATACAGCAAACATAAATCTATGCTTCCCTCAACATAAAACTGATTGAAGATATTTAAGATGAAACAAACGTTTATTTGGACAATTTATACAATTTTCACTTTGATACATCTCGACCCTAAGCCGTTAGTTAACAGTTATTTTCGACAGCAGAAACGAATTTGCCGGAAATGTAGGATGAAAGTTATGCAGTAATAAAGTGTGTCTGTATTACATTGATACAACCATATAATATTTAACTCTAGCTCTGATGTCATTTAGTAAATATGCTAGTAAGCAATCGTTTTGTTATTGTAAACGATGTAAGGATCTGCATTGTCGTAATTTAGAAGCATTTACAGTAGCAGAAACAGCAGCAACAGTTGAAACATCATCAGTAGCAACAAACGTAGCAGTTTAGTAGTTAACTTCTTCTTCTTATACGTATGTTCCACTTCCTCTGATAGCTATGTTTATTTTAAAAAAAATGTTAGACAACAATGAAATAAATACTTATTAAACTATATTCATAGTTTACTTTGATTTGATAACGTATTAGAAGTGCCCTTAAATAATGGAATCTATTAGACGCTCGGATTATATAATTATGCAATGTTTTGTATACAGTTATCAAAAAACTTACCGTCAGGCGCATTTTCAAATCAGCAATGTGCGATGCTTTACCTTTGATTTCTAACAGTTTTCTGTAACTCTTAATTTTGCCAAATTTACAGTTATATATTATCTAGACCAGAAAACATTTCAACACTCGAGGGCTAATTAATAAGTTCTAAGACATGTCAAACTATTCAAAACAACCTGTACGTGTCCGATCCAATTTAGGCTACCTTACGTCACCGTCAATGAGCCGTTTTTTGAATTCCTGCCTTATCCAGTTATACCGTTCATGCTTATAAGAACTTCAAATAAGGCTCAACATGTGAGAAAAAGTATATTCACAAAATCTATAACATACCCCTTTATAATAAATGCAAAACGTCAGAATGTAGGTTAAAATAAACTTAACTAACGTTTACATCGAATAAAATTGCATGTTGACCAACACTTATTTTTTCCAAATTGACTTTCAGTATCACTGCAATATAAAAGTTGTTTATACTGATATGTATTGTTTAAATGATCCGTAATCTTGCTATAATGTTCCTTTTAATAACCCCTATATTTAATACATATAGAAAGTACTGAAATTAATAAGTCCAGAAAGTACTATTTTTTTACATTTTGTAATACAAATCAAGCTTTGCTTAGCCGCCACTATTGATTACGTGGTACTTGATAGGCACATACCATATTACTTCCCAATATATTTCAATCAACCTGATAGCAATCTTGATATATTTTTATATAAATTGTATTTAAATATATTTATAAGTTAGAAAATTAAAGCAAAATAGCATATACCGCGTGAACATCAAAACGTGTAGCATGCTTGCAATAAAATATGGATCAACCCTCATTTGAGTATATTGCACAGTTAAGATGGAAACCTGTTCCTATTTCCCAGCATAGTTCATAATTGTGGTGATACTGTGGGTGAATAAACCATTTGAGTCCAAGAGACGATTTCATCACTTTTTGTTTCAACATGTAGTTTGCAGGGTTATTTTTAATAATATTGTTTGGGGGTATTCTTCAACGGAAGAATTTGTTTTCCAGAACCTCGAAGCAATGTCAGACAAAGTGATTTACAGAGACAAATAGACGACATTAGAAGCGAACTGGACGGAAGGGTAGTCTATAAGCGAGATGAAATAACAACGTTACTTGAGGCTTTGGCTAGACTAATTGGTGAAAACGCAAACGAATCGACGAGACAAGACACACTTGTAATCTTAAACCGAGCTACTCTTCAAAAAGATGTGAGTGACATTCATCGACATTTTCCTGTCGATATAGTAAGCGAACATGAAACATTCAACGATTCTGCGAGACAGTTTCGAAACACAACATCGCAAGTTTAAGATTATCTGCTTGTAGAATTAAAAAAGATTGAGGACTTGTACAGTCAATCTCCAGAATCAGACAAAAAACAACATGCGTTAAGTAATGCAAGTTTGCAAGTGAAGTTTTACTACAAAATATGACAGCTGCGATTGAAACTTTTACCTCTGAGGCTAGAATGTACGTGGCCAAAATGAAATCCGAGAAGAGTGCGTTTACAAAGGGATGCACTACGTTTGAAACGGGAAATGAGGAGAAATTTAAACCTGTTTCTTGTCAAGATGTTATGGAAAGCGGTGTCCACACGATATATCCAGACTTTAAACCAACCGGGCTCGATGTATATTGTGAGATCGATGAAGGCAAGGCATGGTTGGTTATACAACGTCGCAAATACGGAACAGTCAACTTTGAACGTTCCTGGGAGGAGTAAAAGATGGGATTCGGGAATCTGACTGGCGATTTCTGGCTGGGAAACGAGTATCTATATCACATGACTAAGTATCGATCGCGACAGCTGCGAATTGACATGGATACATTTGAAGGCAAGAAGGTGTATGCAATGTATAACGAGTTTGGTGTGTCGTCAGAGGAAGGAAAATACAGACTGAAAGCTGATGTGTACACCGGGGATGCTGGTGATGCGTTAAATGATGCTGACTATAAACACAATGGACATATGTTTTCGACTACTCAGACAATGACATAGAAGGTGGATGTTGTGCATGCTCCAATCACAGTGGTTGGTGGTTTAATAATTGCCTCAAATCCGACCTTAATGGCAAGTATTATTACAAACATGAAAATGTACCAAGTGCACTGGGTATAATGTGGCACACTCTGACAAACCCTTGGTCGCTTATGAAATTTGTAGAAATGAAGTTTGAAGTGGTGAACCAACTATAAATACAGTGAAACTTCTCCTTCATCAACAGTAATTCAATACGTAATCATCACTGTCAATGACGTTTTACTTCATTTTATAATAAATCTGGGAATATACTCTTAATATTGCAGTTTTCAACCAATACAAAGCGTTCAAGGTTTGTTATGTGCATTATGTACATTCATGTCATTTAAGTAATTCAATTTTAAACAAAAAAGTGCATATGCATTTTTTTTGTAACATTAATTGTTTATAAAATCCATAATAAAACAACTTAAGTACCATCACCGCAAACCTTCTCAAGTTATGTTATTATACAATATGTGATGTAACTCGACATAATCTGTGATTCAACACGTATAACAGTAGTTTAACTCTTATCCATTGTAATCCCATCTGATAAATTTTAGTGCATTTTTATTGAATACAGAACTATCGCACAGTATAGTGACTTCATATGAATTATTTTCATGACTTCATTTGAAATGTTAGTGTTGTTTTCATGTTGTGTTTTGTTAGCTTACAACAAAACAGAATAATCCGAACAAGATATGATACTTAGAAGACCAGATAAATGTCGAACATAAGTTCATTTCCCCGACGTGAACATCTGAACCTTTCGCAAAGGGCTATGGTCTAAAACCCCTATAGCGTTGCATTGATTGTTCCAAAATGTTACAACAACTGTTATCATTTATGTATGTTTGATGTTATTTTTGTATGCTTTGTCTTACAGAAATTGGTCAGAAACTGTAAATAAAAGACAACCGGAAGTTTTAAGAATCCCTTGTTTGACTATGTCCGTGGAATTTCATTTTTCAGATACTCTAGACAAGTATCATCTTAACGTTGCAAGTAAAAAAAACAACATAGGTTGATTAATGAGTTTGATATTGTGTACCTGACAAAACACTTTTAGTTAGCTTTAAAGAAAAATAAGTCTGCACAAGATTATACTAAAATACCTTTCGACAAATATGATAAAGCAAGTTCGTGTTTTAGTCATGCTACTACATTAAGTAATGAAGAATGGCAACATGGTACAAGGCTGTATAGTTCGATAACATGATTTTTTTTCTGAAATTCACAAACAAATAATTTAAGTTTATCAGTGTAGTAACGTCGGCATTCACAATATTTAAGATATACTTCTTTTACTTCTTTATTTGTGGTTTTAAGAAATTTATGGTGTACTGATGTGCTTAGAATATTTATAATTCAGGCACAAGTAATAACCCAAATATATGTCAGAACATCGTTATGTATCTTATGTTGCGTGCTTTAAAATATGGTATAAATATATACTTAAGACACTCAACCATGTGAATAGCCAACTCTTTCTTCTTATTGTATGCTTGAGAGAACATTTTTACACTTACAATTATGGACTTTTAACTTATATTTGTACAATTAAAACATACATGTTTACCTCGTTTGTGAATTGTGGGGTTTATGGACGTCACAACTCTCTGAGTTATTTTTATATCAAAGCAATGAGTTCCATAACACCAAAAACAAATAAATAAGATATATATTTCGGAATCACATGCTTGTTTACGCGCATACTTGACAACGTTAATGCTTCGCAATAATTTTCCTTGGTTTTTGTTTGTAGACATATTTTGAACTAAAAACGACAAAAAAACTCTCAGTAAACGCGTGTGCAGATTAACGTGTTTTTTATGCGAAATTGTGTTGCAATCACATCGCAAACGTAAGAACGTCAGTTAGAACAAATTTTGCCTGCTTGAATACATAATGGGTGTGGGTCTGGTTTAAAGAGAATAGTTTTACTTGAATAATGTTTGCAATTTAGCTGGTTTTACAACGCTGGAGCTACTTTGAATCGATGACGCGGAACAGTAGAAGGCGTAAAACAGGAATAGAAACGACATATAGCGTTACATAGTTAAAGATTACGTGAAGAAACACTTGATAACAATAAAAGCAGCTTGTATGTGTAACTTCATAATTATCAGAAACAGCTTCGGAGAAAAAACGGTGTAATGAATGGCGATGTTTTTTTTATAGAAATAATACACATGGAGCCATCTACAATTAGGAACTCGAACGAAACATCACACGAGTTCAAGAAATCAAGTTGCAAGTAAAGTCAGTATGAAAATATATAAATACATAGCTTTACAATTCTCAGATGACCATCTATACCCAGAATTCATTCCGATATGCGTACCTTTTGAATAGCTTTCAATTCGCTATCTAATTCGTTGCGAAATTAAGGAAAAGATAACCCGCTATCTTGAATACGTTACGTTACCTACACACCCAAATGAGACTTTTGATAATAAAATAACATCTGACATGTTGCAATACCATCTTAATCTGCTAGTTATAAAGGAAGGCTGGGAAGTATTTCTGTTGTTGTAGTCAGGATTAGAAGTGCAAGTGTCTCTTTAATAAGGAAAAGAGGTAATGTTAAGGTAAGAGGTTTTGGCAATTGGTTCCTTGCCATTTATAAAGGACAACGAAGGTGTGTATGATAGAAATGCAATACTGCTGCAGCTTCTGGAGTTTCACTTCTTTATTTTATCATATTATGCACTCAAAACACTCCCTGCCAAGGAAAAATATCAGATGAGCACTCGGTCTTGCCAGACATTTTGGTTGATGATATGAAACATTTCCTGTTGGTCTGAACAGTGCCAAATCTAAATTACATGGTTTCTTTACTATAAAATCTTTTATCATTTGAGGGGTAACCTACACGTTATACGAAATGTGTACCACATATCGTTATAAAATGTAATACGCTATAAGCAACTGCATTTCAATGTAAGCACCATATGAAATACGCTATTAACCTTCAATATAATGACATATGTACCACATGTGTAAGAATTTAATAAATAAACCAAATACACATTCTTGGGCTCAATCTGGTTGGTATCTGTTGCAGGCATTAAGCGTACATTATGCATGGCTAAGGTGTAGGTAATGAACAATGCATTTTATCCTTGGTAAAGTCTAGATAAGATGAAACATTTATTTAAAATTGGATGTCAGAACATAATACTACCTTAAGAAAAATAAGTTACAGTCAGTTTTGTGACTTTGAATTGCAACCTTACTTATAACATGTCAGTTCAAATAAGTTTAGATTAAGGGTTTCATCTCATAGATTAGAAATTGAATCATGGCATAAACCTAAATCTATACCTTTTCGTTAGAGAAAACGCCAACATTACAATGGTCTTGAGGATGAATCTCATTTTTATTAGTATGTTCATCATATGATGATATTAGAAGAAAATTGTATATAAATTAATATAACTGGATAAGACCAAACATGATAAAATTTATTGAATTAATGCAATCTGATAATACAAGTACCAACATAAACTTAGCCATGTTTGTCAATAAAGCATTTAGTGAACACAAACCTGTACACATATTATTATGATTAATTGTGTATAATTTATAACTCAAACGTGACTTCTAGCTCTCTTATAGATTCGCCTTTGTACACATTGAAAGATAGTATTGTAAGTGTCATAAAACATCACTCATTTACTCTTATAAAATGAAAATCGTTAAAAATGAATCACTACATTTCGTCCATGCCATATCATTTGAAACTCGTGATGTTGTTGACGTCTGTTTTTAGCCAATAACATTCAGTAACGTTCACACCCCAATACAATCAATGTTAACCAGACAAGAATGTTTTTAGGAATGAATTGTGTATCATTGCAATATAAATCACACCTTGACATTTGTCATCGTAAGTTGATAGGCGTTATCTTATATAACTTCTACAATATATTGTATATCAATTAATCACGTACAATTAATAACAAAACACACAATGACAAAAATAAACATACACATAATAGCAACTTACAAATAAACAGCAAAGGGGAGTATTAATTGTCCGTTCCGTGAGGTTACGAAGGATAGCAAAAGCAAATTCCAACGTATAATTAACTATATGCATTATGTAAATGGTCAACATGTTTTGTAGTTACTCAGGCAGATGCAGGCAATGGCATTTATGTTTCTTGCAGGAGTTGAATTATTTCTTTGCAAAAGGTAAGGTGATGGAGGGCTTAAAGGCGTTTCTATGTTATTGTGCGTTCTATTGTAACTTTAAAAATCCACGCAATTTGCCAGAAATAACAACTCAATGTACTCAACAACATAGTACATACGTTAAATAATTATTTGAATTTAATAATTTCTGCATTAAAAAATATATGTAACTAGGTATTTGGTTTGTATTTGTATAACTTATAAAATATCATTAAGACAATACTATCGACAAACTTGTTTCGCGCTTTATCAATCACTAACCCTATGATAATAAAACGAATTTGGATTATTCACATTCGGTACACAATAGTCATAGAGTCACTGTTCAAGGTTCATTACCTAGATCACTTTGACGGTTATGCAACCGTGGTTTGTTTCATTATTATTTATATGAAAAAAAGATAATTGTTAATCATTAAACATCTCGCTTGTATTTTCGAAAACTAAACAAACTACAATCCCAACAAACGTAAACCTGTTATTTTCTTGACATATGACTCATAGAAGATGTGTAAGAGGAACCACAGGAATAACTGAACAATGTTTACCGTGTCGAGTGGATACATCTCATCATAAGCTCGTAGCTGGTATTTTCGACAGCAAAACCGACGGTTTTCGGGAATGTTGGATAAACGTGCTAATCAGTAATAACCTGTGTTTGTATTTAATCGATACACACATTTAGTATCCGACTCGAGCAATTATTGTATTCAGGAAATATGCTAGTAAAATATCGTTTCGTTATTTCAAACATATTAATGATCCGAATAGTCGTAATAATGTAGCAGCAACATCAACAGAAACAACTGAAACATCTGCATCATCTTCATCTTCAGCAGCAGCAGCAGCAGCATCAGTAATAGTTGTAGTTTTGTTGTGCACTACTAATACTACGAATTATGTTTCGCGCAAACTGAAAGCTTATCATCTTTTTTTATAAAAGAGCAGTATATATGTTTAACAACAATTAAATAAATACGTATAACACAATATTCTCAGAATGAGTCACTTTGATAACACATCAGCCATCGATATGCCCTTAATTATTTAGTTCTATTTCACGGTCAGATGATATAATTATCGAAAACAAACAACTTAGATGTTTGTATATAAAACGCTCCACAGGATCGTTTTATCAAATCAGCAATCGGTCGTGAGTTTTATCTACAACAGATGCCTGTTACTAGGAATTGTACCAAATTAAATTAAATCTAATCTAGACCAGAACATATTTTATCACTCTCGAGTCAATCCACAAGTTCTAAGAATTGTTCAACAACAGACCACAGTATACAGTATTACTTATTACTATCATTTCCACGATGTATTGTATCTAGCTTTTTCGATAAGGAGCACGTTTCAGTTTGATGTATGGTTTCTAAAATTATGTTTATTTATGAGAAAACAATACCAAAAATGATCATATTTATTAATCATCTATCGTAAATATGCAATAGTATTGCAAAAGAGCAAAACATTTTTGGTCAGCCTTCATATGAATATACTTAGTATAACATTTGATAAGCCACTTGCTTTTTACATCGAAGCTCACAATTCTGTTGAGCTTGTGGATGAATGTACTGTCTGTGTTGAAGAAGAAAATTTCTATCACATTACCGCCAATATGAAGTTCTCCGCGTTAGTTTTGATAATTTGGTTTGGAATATGTTTTAACGTTAGAATTTGTTGTATCTGGACCTCGAAGCAACGTCAGGCTAATACGTTTAGAGAGAAAAATAGATGACATGAGAAGCGATCTGAAAGGGGGTGTCATGTCACTTTTGATTGAGTCATTGCTTCGGCTAGTTGGATTCATCGCAAAAGAATCGATCAGACAAAACACGCCTGTAGTCCTCAATACTGCCAGTCTTGACAGGCGACCATATCTTTCTATCAATATAACAAGCGCATATGACACAGTGAATGATTTTGCTATACAGTTTCGTAACAAATCGGCAAAATTAAAAGATTTGCTCACGGAAATCCAACAGTTGGAGGACTTTTAAAATCAAAAACTTATATCAGACTCTACAGAAAAAGGACGTGAGGTCGATAAATTAAGTATGCAAGTTAAGACCATGATGCAAAATGTGAACATAACAATTGACAATTTCACCTCTCAGGTGACAAACTATATTTCCAGAATTAAGTCCGATATGAGATCGTTTGAAAGGGATTGCGATACATTTGCAAAAGAAGAAACAAACAATCGAATTCGTTGAATTGATATCCCCCGCCACATGCATTTTGTTTAAGGATGGGTGCATATCGGACGGACGGACGGAAGGACGGACGGACGGACAACGCCAAAACAATATCCCTCCGCCTATGGCGGGGGATAATAAGGCTACTTCTTGCCAACATGTAAAAGAAAGCGGTGTACATACAATATATCCGGACTTTAAACCATCCGGCCTCAAAATATATTGCGAGATAGATCGAGACAAGGCATGGTCAGTCATACCGCGCCGCAAGGATGGAACGGTTGACTTTGATCGCTCCTGGGAGGAATACAAGACGGGTTTCTGGGATTTTAGCGGTGAATTCTGGCTGGGAAATGAGTACATGTATATCTACCACCTCGCTTAAGACAAATCGCGACAGCTGCAAATAGACATGAGGACATTTGATGGTAAAACAAAGTACTCATTTTATAACGAGTTTGGTTTAACATATGAAGCAGGAAAATACAGACTGAGTGTTGATGGTTTCCTGTGCGACGTTGATGATAAAATAAAGAATCATAATGGTCAGATGTTTTCTACGTATGCTGAAGATAATGATAACTCTGCTTATTGCCGTGCTTGTAGCTATCTTGACGGATGGTGGTTTATCGATTGTCACAGTGCTAATTTAAACGGAAAGTATTATTTTAAACACGAACGTGTTCCACCTTACCGCGGAGTTTATTGGAATGGTCTGATTGGTACAAATACATCGCTGAAAACTGTATAAATCAAAATACACTAAACGATATGCATGTAAATAGCAAGAATATGCCAAAATACTGCTTTGAAGAAGCAATCCCATGCTGAAAATGGAATTATGACACATGATTGACTGCACTTACCTTAGTTAGACATAATACATCTATAAATGGGACAAAACAAAGTGTGTACATTATGTGACAATCAGAACTTCATTTTATTGTGGTTAATATATAATTATCACGCAAACAAGTTAAACAGTTTCTTTATACATTCAATTGGTGAGTTATATCACCATGTAGAAAAGTACGGTATTGGAACGGATCTTTATTTAAAACTGTCCATAAAACACTTTACTTTGCACAAGAAAACAAAACGTAAAGCAAAAAAGTGTGTTGATGCAACTTGTAAATAAAATATTCGTTTCAATAGGTTTACGCATAATTATATCATCCGTTTGAACATGTTCATTGTTCATTTAAAGCTGATGCTCAGCGGGGAGTTGCTATTATAACAAAAGTTTTTCTTGATGCACATCGTTTACACGTTAGCCTTGGCACTAGCGTTGAAAATCTACACTTGTGTAATCAAAATACGTTTTGTCATATTCGTGTTGGCAAGAATTGTATGTATAATGTATATTCATTGATCCACACGTATGTTTCATGCGTCAGAATAATTTAAATTATACGAATGCTGCAAATGTACCTTTGTTTTTTGCGCAATCCGCCATGACAGCCACGATTGGTTACAAATAATGCGTCGTGGTCTCTCTCTGAGATTTTTGCTCAATACGAAGGGATGCGTGCAAATACGTTATGTTATGCTTTGCTTTCGGTTGCGATATTTAAACGATTTGACAATTATATGTGTCACGATTGTACACGGTCTGATCTCAAGTTTAGATACGATTGCATAGAATTCTGGTGAGAGTTTCGAACGAGGCTACGATTACGTCTCTATTCTAAACCACAATCAGGTGTCTCGAATTAGTATACCCTTGTACGAGGTAGTACGTTACACTACCTATATCAAGGATATATTAGCTCCGTTGTCATACGATACAATGGTAGTTACGATGTCCTTCAGGATTTTATCTTTGGTATTCTAGATGAGAGCCGCGACTGGACCCGAATTATATAAAAACAGCCCAACAGGCTACCGACTTTCTTTATTCTTGCAAAACAAAAGCACTTGACATTTTCTCTTATATAAGATCGATTGCGATCACTACGATTCAGAAATACGAATTTATCACAAAGATTTGCCGTGCTTCATAACGATGTATGTCATCTTAACTGTTTTTATCGCAATTTATCATGTCAATAGTATACCTTTTTAACAGTTACAAAACTTCCACGATTAAGACGAATGATACGAGCTGATTATAAAATAATAGAATAATCTCGTAGTTCATTTAATTATAAATTAACGATAATTTCTTTCGCGCTATGATCTGTTCGAAAAGTTTCCTCGGTTAATTAAAACATTCTGAGAAATGACAGCTGCTCAACAGTGTTAACATTGTTTTTTTTAGAAATGTATTCTGTATGTGTCTTTCAACAGACACATTTTTTCTGGAAAAAATGCTATCTTTTAAAATAAGAAACAACCACAAAGACAGAATCTGCCAGACAAACC
>VMBQ01008521.1:0-38004 GCA_007657795.1 Dreissena rostriformis
GATACCTCGATCGAGTTTGAAACTGGGTCATGCTGGGTTGAAAACTAGGTCACTAGGGCAAAAAAAAGAAAAACCTTGTAAACACTGTTGAAGTCACATTTTATGCCCAATCTTCATGTAACTTTGCCAAATGTTTGTCTCAATGATATGTTGGTTGAGTTCAAAAGTGGTTTGTTGAAAAACATGGACCAGGTCAAAGCTTGAAAACCTTGTATATCTTTAACCACAAAGCACGCAGCTTTGATATTTGATATGTGACCAAGATTGTTCAATTCATGCCACTGGGCAAGCTCATTTCACAGGTGAGCGACCTAGGGCCATCTTGGCCCTCTTGTTTAAGTTTGCGGAGTTGCCTTTTTGAACAGTTTACAGAGGATTACACATCAAATAAGGAAATAAACTGCTTAAACCATAGTGAACTGAACCTAGTCATTGGTTTGGTATAGTGCACCAGTTACATGATGATGATTTTAAAGTCAAAACATGTGCCCAGAAACAATAAATACATATTATTTTGCCCTTAAATTCTTTGGGGATTCCTTTGAAATTCAAAAAAGGTTCCCATACAAAACATGCAGTTTCCTATAAATTTCATGACTATCCTGTTGGTGTTTTTTGCACATTGCAATCAACAAACAATGAACATTTTCACTACTACTTCTATTGAGATACCAGTACAATTTGCTTAGCTACAATGTATGTGTGCAATATTAACATTTTACAGTTTTTATTATCAACTTTACAATACTTTTTCTCTAATAACAAACAATAAATGTGTTTAATAGTAAAGTAATACATGTTACAAAACAAATAAGTAATATAAACTGTATGTGTCTTGTTCTGAGAAAACTAGGCATAATGCTAATGCGAAAATTGTCATTCCAGATTAGCCTGTGCAGTCCGCACAGGCTAATCAGGGATGACAATTTCCGCTTTTATGGAATTTTTCGTTTAAATGATTTCTCTTCTTAGCGAAAATCCAGTTTAGGCGTAAAGTGTCGTCCCTGATTAGCCTGTGGGGACTGCACAGGTAATCTGGGTTGACACTTTACGTCCATGCATTTTGCCCAGTTTTCTCAGAACACGACACATATTAAAAATGATAATCAGTAGTTGTTACTTCACAATTTTCTATTGAGTGTGTTGATGCGATTTTAATGTCAATTTTTGTTAGGACAGTTAAAAAAAATAGTAATGAACAGTTAATGGTACTATAAATCAGACACGTTTACTTGTACATGTGTATTAATCATAGAACCAAAAATAGCTTCTACTTGTCATTTTTACAAATCTGCACTGTACATGTCTTTTTATAAGAAATCGGTTTTGAAACAGGAAATATCTATAAAGACAGACAAACAGCGTTTAAATGAATATTGAGATTTCAGTGTTGCGCTTAAATAATGCATGATGGCCAAATGATCAGTTATGCAGATTGTTCAGTTTAAACTACTTATAAGAATACTTCTTGGACCTGGAGATACTTCAAGCTCCATAAGCAAACTGTCCTTACCCAAAATAAATTACTCTCAACACACGTATCTGTACAGGGAATAAACGACTGTCCCATGTTTTCACCATTCGAAACCTTAATATAAGAAACTAACGGAAGAAAACTTGTAAATATTTTTTTCTGGAAATAAAACTACATGTACATGTAGATTGTGCTTGAAGCATTTTGAAGACAGTTGTTTTGTTCACCCTCCAAGTGTTATGGCTAGTGTTGGAATGTTTTGGAAAACATTTTCACTTGAGGAAATCAAGAGTTATCACTTGTTAATATTTTTATTAATTGTTATATTATTAATTTTTATTTTTATCTGTTTTCTCATATACTTAACGGTAACATTTAGTGTGTGTAAAATAAGACATTCGACGGTATTATTAACACAGTGTAATTCTTATCTGTTTATTTTAACACATATGAACATACGTATGTTTGAATATGCCTCGAACGGAATACTATGCTTACTAAACGGAATACTATGCTTACTAAACGGAATACTATGCTTACTATTTCCAGATATCAAGACGCAAGTTATAGACGTTGAGGATGCCAAGATTAAAAAAGACGGCGTAACGAAGTGTGTACCGCTCTAGAAAGCGAAAGGTGCATGAAAACCCACCAATCAAACACAAAAAAGATAACGTCGAAGTACCACGCCAGTTAAACACACAAAACAATCACATATACGTGCAATATAAGTGTAGTGAAAAACAGAAAAGGGTAAAGTCGGTTCGATACCATAATAAGGTTGCTGTAACCAAAAACCAACATTATTGCGATTCGGAATACATGGAGCAATTTGGAATACCTGACACCTGCTTAGAAGATGCATATCGGTGGATGTTTTTTATGCAAACTTAACTATTAATTGTTCATTTAATACAATGACATTTGATGCGTTTTACCATAACGATACTGATACATGTATGTGACTTTGATGTGACGCATTTCGAACGACCTTCTTTTAAACCAGTTCTGAGTTGGTCACTATATTATAATCGCAAAAAGTGAATTTGTAGTGTATAGAAAGATTCGTGCAAATGCAATACACGATATGATTTCAGTAGAAGTGATCAATATATTCATGTATTTTTTTCTCTTTTATACTTATATGAATACATATTATTTAAGACTTTTGTTTTGAGGTAATAAAGTATTGGTTCACTTAGATAGATTATTTCGTTTGTTCCTAACATTGCCTTCTAATCTTAAGTAATGTTTATATGTCAAATGCATAACGAATTCATTCCAACCCAAATCTTTTTTTATCATGTATGTAAGTGCTGAATACAATTGAAAATATATGCAGAGACATCGTAGGAAGAAATGACGTAACACAGAATATGGTTTATTTTCATAAAAAAACGTGAGATATACGGAACAAAACGTGTAATTAAGTAGCACTCTTAGCAATTATATGACTTGTCTATGTAGAAATAATTAAAAAAAAACACTTAATACATCAGCTATATATTTTTTTTTGGTTCGTTTGTTTTATTTGCTGTTTAGTCCGGCTCTGTTGAAGGACTCTTTTTTTGCATATTCTACATTTAAACTCATGTGGTCCACGAATGGGGCATGGTATCTCAGTCCTCTGCTAATTTTAAACTCCTAATTACATGTACTGCAACGAAAGATTCACTTATTTTCGCCCTTTTACCTTCATCATCTGAACAGATAGTAAAAGAATGGTTAAAGAAAATTTCATATCAGAATAAGGTTGACACGTAATCAAATACATTTAATTAATTAAAATATTACTGAAACGGTTTATAAACATTATATTATCTCGTACATCAGCCACCCCACAACCCATCTGCTTTAAAATAGGTGAATTGATTCAGTTGGTCGGCAGGTTTTTTGTACAGCATTTTTATAATTCTTCAGTAAAATGATTAAAAACACACTTATATTGCACCACATAAAATGCTATAAAACTATAATATTGAAGTACACATTTAAACTTTATTAAAGATGGGTAGGTAGTTCGTGTCAATCTCTTTCACATATGAAAGAGCTGTTTGTCATTTGGAAGTTAGGTCGCAAACTGTGCTTAAAAGGAAGTCAGTTCCCAAAAGGGGCTTTAAACCATTATCATTCGGCATTAAATTACACATGCCCCCCCCCCCCAAANGATGCTTGGATATATATTCGATTTAATAAATATTGGTAAAAGAATCCTAAACAATCCAAAATATTGTATTGTAACTAAGATACTTTAAATGTGATTTTAATGTGCACTTTGTGAAAGCTCGTTCGCGTTAAATTAAGATATATTATAGCTTTATAAACGTCAAAGCCATACAGATTATTTCGAGATTATAAAATATCGAGGCCAATTTAAGTCTGAAAAAAAAACAATATCGAACTAAGATATTGTTATCTTACTGTTGTGTTGTTTTCGCTTTTGTAATGATGACCGCACACACAGAGACTAATTAATGCAATCAGATTTACCGAATTTGTTCTAATTTAACAATATTCTTTAGAACATCTTACCAATGTTTGCACGAATGAAAAATACTATAAGTTTATATGTCCGGATAAAATTGTTGCGTAAGAGATGATATAACACAACAATCTACACAATATACGCATGTAGCGTTTTTTATCATCATATTTCTACATGTTAAGTAAATAAAGAAAACTCTAATATCAATAATGATTAAATTTTCACAGTATTGAAGTGGAATAGTTATGAGACAGAATTTATTTTCTGATTTTGTTATAAGAACTTGTTATATACACCACGCCTACAACTTTGGTTGAGCGAAACATTTATACATTAACACGAGTCATGCACATTAGGAACCTTCGTGTGTATATAGTTTAGACTTTATAATTATGTTGCTCTACACATTGAGTCAATTACTAGGCAAGTTTGTGTGCCATTAAAGCAATGTACATTCCACATGGGAATCGTCAAGACATTGTACTATACTAATGGAATTCAATAAAAAATAATAAACACTTTGGCAATCGAAAAGTGAACATTCGTTTTGTAACTTTCAAGATACCATGTTCAATACATTGGATGATTATATATCATTGACATGATTAAAAGTTATAAGACAATTCACACTTGGACGTAAATGTCCATAGCGGTAGATCAAAGCACTTTGAAACATTTATTCTTGAAAAATCTATAATCACATGTTTTCGGTATTCAAACGATAAATTATTGAATCCCATGTGTCCTTAAAATGTGTAAAATGAATAAACAATTATGTGTTGTCCTTGATTTAAAAACGCATTAAACATTTTACGGAACTAAAGAACATTATGTGTTTAAGTCGCTAGTTTTTAGATGATACCCCCAACAATTGAAACTAATTGCAAACGACCGAAATAATGCAAGTAAGAGTTTTTCCAGAAACAAGTGCAACAAACATTAACATGCTGTTTAGAGATCCTCGAAATAACTATTATACCAGCCATTTCATGTGTCATTTGTTTTAAATGGGGCGGATAGTATCTTATAATGTACATTTAAAACATATACTACCCTTTCTTCTTCACAGAGCTTCTTCAGAGCTTCTTAGAGCTTCTTAATTGCAGATATACGTGATACAATTTCAGTACCAAATTATGCTGATGCTTAATAACTAACCGAATGCACTGCATCTTTCTTCGTGCTGTTTTATTTTGTATTTGTTTAATTTTGTTAACACACAGTTGATCGTGCAACCGATATCAAGCAAGAGTATGTACATTTCACACGTCAAAAGCCTAACCATTTCAAATAACAGTCAACACATACAAAATACAAAACATGTGTATTCGTTAGCTATCACTCTGCTACTCAATCATCCTTGAAGGAAAAAGGGTGAATATATACTACATCGTCTGGAAATAGTCATATGATCAACATTCTTGAGAAAATTAAGTTCTAGTATTACTTTAAGAAACACCGTATATGCAAGAAATACAGTAGTTCGTAGCATATGTTTTGTACACTGCAGTTCAATACTAGCCATGTAATATAAATGCAATATTATGTAATGTAAAGAAATGAAATTTGATTTTATGTCATGCAATGCAATACAGTGTTATGCAACAACAATACAATGTCAAGTCATGTAATACCATCTCATGTCATGCAAGCGTATGCCTTATCAAAAGATGCAAAGCCAGGCTATGTTCTTCTATAAAGAAGTGTGTTGTATTTACATTTTTGCTCGGTACCACGTAGATTTGTTCTACTGACTGCACTATTGTATAAGGCGTTTACCCTAATTCAAGACGCGTGCAAGATTCGTTATGATTATACAAAAAACAACTTATAAATAAATCCTTATTAAATTTATACAATTTATAATAGTGAGCACGTTTTAACAAAGATAACGAAATACTAGCAAAATTAACGAAGCATTTCATAAATTGCTTGAAATATTAACTACAATACTGTCTTTGTTTTGCAATTGTTATCACCAATATTATTCGTTAGCACATTCAAATGCAAATTATTTCTCTACAGTGCTACGTTACTTTAAATAATTCACTTGTTATGTTAGTTTGTATATTATGTTAAGTTGTATTATTCAAATAGTAGGTGCGCGTAAGTTTGTACATTTTTGGTGATACATCCGTTATTATTTGGAAACCTCTCAAAAACAAATACTTGATTCTTTATTGCCATCTATCCACATCATAAATCGGCCGAACAAGTTATTGTCGCTTTTTCATAACAATTTTAAAATTGTTTTGGGATATCAAATCCAAGGATATACTAGATGCAGGACCTACTACATGATATTTCTACAGTACCGAGAGTGTTCATGCATAATCGACTCTGGTATATTATCATTATTTAAACTGATAATTTCCAATGCATATACAGCATTCAAAATTATGTAAATAGGTTTACTTAACGTGATGTATAAAACCATAAAACTATATTAATTGGTACAAAATGTAACTGCCATTGCATCTATATAGCCTTCAAAGTAGATCAAGCGCACGAAAATTCACAGCATTGTTCTCTTTAAAAGGTTGATGATAATTTAGTATAGTTCAAAATGTGTGTGTGTGTGTGTGTTTTCTTGCGTGCGCGTTCGTGCTTTCACGGGTGCGTATGTGCGGTTGTTTATTTTTTATGTATAATTATATGTATTCTTATTTTATTACACTAATTTAACTTCAGCTTTTAATATAACCATACATATGGTATGCGGCCTACGTTTGCTGAGAACAAGTGAACACCTCGAGGAAGAACATTCTTTTCAATACTTGATATGTGTTATGCTGACGTTTTAAAAGCCATGTATATATCGTTGCTTTGGTGTGTGTAATATTTATGTATTGACGGCACACACTCATCAATAACCAGTTTGTTATACATTAACGAAAACTCGTATTATGTTTACAATGATAATGTACATGTATTGCAAACATGTTCTTTGAGACTAATTTTATATATGCACATTATCTTTCTGCTGTCATTACACACGTGGTTGAAAAAACTGTATGTACGATTTATGTATATTTCGCAATATATACATACCAGGGAAGTTGTAACTAGTTGGCAAGATGTCTACAAACATGTCTATGACGTCTATATGCACTAGTTGTTAAGCTAAGAAGTATTTATGTATCGTGGAACGTGTCTTATTCGTAATCGCGTAGAAATACTATATCCGTATGTTATGTCCTTGCAACTTACTGCACTTCATTTAAAACTACAGAAACATGATTGAAACAATCCATTAGTTTCGTTATTGTGCGATAACGACGATAATGCAAAGATTGAATACACTCACACTCCCATCTGTAATTGAATCTTCATGATATAACTACATTATACTGCCGAACAAGCAATTCATCAATTTTAATATCTAAACACTTGTTTGAAGGATTGACAATTTTTATATTTAGTTTACGTAATGAACTGCCCTTTACAATGATCTTGAATGAACAAGTGAACATGACATTCCGATATTACCGCATCAAGGTATAAGAGTCTGACGAACGAATGATGTCCTAAGAGTGAACTTCGCAACATAAAACAAGTCTATTTAATGTCAACATGAACAAGGTTAAGACGTCTGACGAAGAATGTAAGAAAACACTGTCATAGGTCATTGGGTCATTAACTGAAATCGCTTACAATTTTTAAGAGTAACTTCAAGCAATTGTTAAAAACAAATATTGAAAATAATTATGTTTATTTAAACATCATATTGTGTACAGTGCATTCCGGCTTCTGTTTTAAACTTGTTGTGATTTTTCAGATATTTTATTGATTTTATAGCAGAACATGCTGTATCGAATAACTCAACACATGTGCTATCGTTAGTGTGCATGTGCATATACAACTACAAGAATGTATGAGCAGTTGTTTCAGGAGTTTTCTAGCATGACACGCATGTTTTTTGTTTGTTTTTTTTTGCAAAATTTTATTAACTTCGTAGAATATTACATACATACATTTATACATTTCATATGGTATTATGAGTTTCATAAAAACAAAGTATTTAATGTACAGCTATTCGGTAGTTACATATAATTATATAATACTTATAATTGTTGTACATTCATCATGCATTCATATAAAATTATAATTGTGTTCAAGTATTTTACAACGACAACAAACACTAGTTTGTAAAATACAGACTAGATGAGTGATGAATATAGGCATGTATATCATTTAACTTAAAATATTGCACATAAGAAAATTAGATAGTAAGTGCTGAATTGAATTATATACGAAAACTGATAATGCAGAGTTTACAACAACGACAACAAATACATATGTTATAAGCATTATTTAAATTGTTGTTTTACAAAAACAACTTTATTACGCTACTGATCCGGTAATGGTAACTTGACTGTACTTACGTGGATTTAAAGTTTCTTAGCGGAAGCAACGTTTACATTTTTCTTGGCGTGCTAGCCAAAATGACGTCGCGGACCACGTGGTATGGCCACACTGAGCATGTATATCATGCGTGTACGATGTGAATCTAAATTTAGTTTTACAGATCATTTTAATTTCCTGCAACGATACCTATTCATACGACACACCAACACTAACTCCGATCCTAATAAAAAGATGAATGCTTCGGTTATTGTAGGAAAATATGTACGAAATATCTTCGTCACAATCGGCTCAGGGCGCTAATTTGTCTTTGCTGCATTTTATTAAATTCGTCTTCAATGTATAATTTTTCTTGCCTATTTTGTGTTATTGTAATATATTTTTATCAATTTATTACAATTTAATACATATACAAATCGTGCATACTCACTTTAAACTTGGTAAATAATATTCGAAGGTGAATATTGAACATGCTTCGTTGATTGTCTTGGCTCTACTTATGATTCAATGCGGGACGAAGGAGGTAATACTCACATTCTAGTTTGTACTTTATTTGACCTTAATTTAATTGATCAAATATTCGATAAATTAATAATTATTAATACCACCTCTTTGTTACAACAAAAATGAATGTTACTCAGCTTTGAACTATTATTTTTTATAAATCCACAAATCATTAAGAGCATACTAATGTATAACAGACACGGTGAATTACACATTTCAAATGATAGGTATAATTTTTGATATTATTTCGATTGAAAAAGTATTCCATACATTTATCTACAATAATTTTAACGACTAAAGGCCTCAGAAAAGTATTTACAAAATCGTGTGTTGCCAGAGATTTTGTTACGACTTTACAATATGAAAATAGTTTTCAATGGAAGTCGATTGAATTTAATAACACTTTAATACGCTCTGATCAACTCCTTTATTGAAAGGACTAGTTAAAAGGCCTAGTTAAGACATGTGTGGCCTCTCCACGAGATATTCCACTCATTGTATTGATTCAGGATGAAATATCGCTATCTTTAATATTGCCACTTCGTTTAATTAGCAGTAGTTTACTGCACTGTTTCCGCTGCTCCTCTGCATCTGTGATTTAAGCATCAAAGAAAGGGTCGCTGCACGCTGACCACAGCGATGCGTATTTTCCCGAACGATACAGAAATAAATATTCGTATTATACAATGGCTTTACCTGGCCCTCATAAATGTTCGACCACCATTCGACATTTTCTGTAGCTTCTGTGAGTAGAAACTTTCGTTTGTTTATGTTTGTTAATGTCAAGACTGACCAAAAAACTCATAACCGCGATATATTTCTTAAAGTTAATACAGTGATTAGATCATCTAGTTTTGGTTTCACGATAGTGAAGTTTAAGATGTAAGATGAACGTTTGCCGTGTCTGTCGAGTGCGAGACAGTTTGTTTCGTAACATTAAAAACAATTGTAAAGGCAATACGATAGCACTGGTTTTGTAACCTCACGTTTGTAGCTGTTAAAGCGTTTCATGGAATACTCGGGAAAATTTTCAAGTAATGCACGAGCTATTTGTGGAAAGCAAATTTATCAAAGATAGCCATCTAGTCAACACGTTTTGTAAATTAGGATAAATATTCGGATGACGAAATGTTAGATTTTGGTTTCGTTGAACAATAGTCTAAGGTGACACTTCATCGGGGTAAATTGGAACAACGTGGTGCATGTTTAAAAATTGCTCAGACAGTAATTAACCATAGATCCCTGTTATTAATAAACTTTCATTTTATGTATTAGTTCTGTTAAATTTATTAAAACAACTTATAAAGCATACATACATAAATGCCCTCGCTTTAAATAATTCATTGAGCCAACAATATATTTTACACGACGTAATATTCTAAATAGTTGGATCAAAGGAGTTGTATATGGCCGGCGTTTGCATTCACACTAGCCGTTAATTTTTGAGTCATAAAAGATGAAAGCTGGCTGTGTAAGAGAGCAGAAATCATAAAAGAGCCATATTTTAAGAAATTGAATGCCATATCGCCAAGGTGGTAAATGGAATTCGGATGGTTGTCGAACTTGATCTCCATTTTTTTGCTAATAAATATTATTAGAAAAATTGGTGACCATCCGATTAGAAGGACTAGCAGAGGACCCCATTAAATTACAAAATTGCTTAAATGATTTTGTTCAATATTGTGATACTTGGAATCTGAATATAAACATAAGTAAGACTAAAGTTCTAATATTTGGGACAAGAGTTGACAGAAATTATTCCTTTAAAATTAATGATACAGCACTAGAAATTGTTAAAAGCTATAAATATTTAGGTACCTTTTTTGCAAAATCTGGCAGTTTCCTCACAACCAGAAAACATCTTGCACAGCAGGCTAGAAAAGCTCTTCACTTACTGTATAAACGTATTTACAATCTAAATTTACCAATTGACCTAATATTTAAACTGTTTGATAATACTATAACACCAATTTTAACATACTCTTCAGAAATTTGGGGATATGAAGATTGTACACTGGTAGAAAAAATCCACTGTGAATTCATTAGAAAAGTACTTCATCTCAGAAAAAGCACACCATTGTTTATGTTGTACGCTGAATCAGGTCGGTACCCTATTGAAATCACTATTAAGAGCAGAATGATAGGATATTGGAATAGACTTATTACAGGAAAACAAAGTAAAATAGCTTTTAGGATTTACAAATATATGCTTAATCTGCCAGATTTTGAGTCAAAATGGATAAATAAAATTAAATCTATACTAGTTGACACTGGGAGAAATGATATTTGGCTACATCAAAATGGTATAAGGGACACAACTGTTAAATATAAAATAAAGGATATCCTTTTAGGTCAAAATGTCCAAAGTTGGCATACATCTCTAGCTAACTCTAGTAAGGGTATAAATTACTCACTTATAAAAGACAATATGAATCTTGAAAGTTATTTGCTGAAATTAAGTAATAAAGAATTAATAAGTATGATAAGATTTAGAACTGGAAATCATTACTTCCCAATAGAAACCGGTAGATGGGAAAATATTGATATTTCAGAGAGAAAATGCACATTCTGTAATCTTAATGATGTAGGAGATGAATTCCATTTTTTGCTGAAATGCCCATTCTTTGAGTCAGATAGGAAAACATATATTAAGAAATATTACTTCTGCAGACCAAATATGTTAAAATATAAAGAATTACTATTAAGTTCTTCAACTATTGTATTAAAAAACACTTCCAAATTCATGCAAATACTAATGAATACAGTTTCTAGATAATTTAATTATTTTCAAGTACTTAAAAATTACTTCACTAATTTATAAACATTGTTATATGTCTCTTCCATGCATATAGCAGCATATTATATAAGTTGAGTTGTATACGCATAGTTAATTTTACTTTTCAATGCAAGAAAATGTCACACTGTGTTGTATAACATGATCATCTTTTCAAGTGCCTATGCACTACAACAATCCTATAGTTACAAGTATTGTAATATACTACTATGATACTATTTTTGATTTAATTTTTGCAAGAAAATGTCGCACTGTGTTGTATAACATGATCATCTTTTCAAGTGCCTATGCACTACAACAATCCTATAGTTACAAGTATTGTAATATACTACTATGATACTATTTTTGATTTAATTTTTGCAAGAAAATGTCGCACTGTGTTGTATAACATGATCATCTTTTCAAGTGCCTATGCACTACAACAATCCTATAGTTACAAGTGCTGTAATATACCTCTATGATACTATTGTTGATTTAAGTTTTGCTCCTAAACTTATGCGCATGCATAGCATGTATTTTTAACAGTGCATCCTTGTTATAGTGTAAGACACATATTAAGAACTACATGTACTAATTTTCTTTACCTATTGTGCATTCAGCCGCCGTTTGTTTTGTTGCAATATCGAGGTTGTAATATTTTGTACCATGTTCAATTAATTTTGTTGTACAGACACCATAACTCCCGTTTCTGCAGTATCCTAGCTAGACTGCTACACATTATCAATTACGTGAGAATATTAAACTCACCCCATGTACAGGTCCAAATGTGGTGCCTCTGGTCAAAGACTTATCAATATATATTGATAAGTCTTTGCTCTGGTTAATCATTGAAGAATGTTCACATATATATCCGGTAAAAATCACAAGATTATTCCACATGCTTAACAAAGAAAACTCCAAAATTGTTAAACAGGCGTGAATCGCACATGTCAACACAACTCTCATGTCTGTTACACTGACCTGATTAACTCACGTGACCATGCTTACGTCACCCGTCAATTACTTCTCCACGCGCTTGTCAATAACCTATAGTCTGTTTCAATATTTGAGGTTACTATACATTTAAAATGTACTACGCCCAGGTAAAAGTCCAATAACTAGGTCAAAAATCAACTGGACACCCACCCCCCTTTCCAATTCCCTAAATAATTATTACCTAGGAAAATGTATGTTACTTATTTTTCTTAGTAGATCTTATCTAACCATGTCATGTGAAAATTATGTTTATATGACAATATTGTTCTGTATACTCATATGTTGCAATTGTAACTTGAGTTAAATAAAGATATGTTCTGTTCTGTTCAGAACTTGTTTGAATAAAGAGAGCGGAAATCATTCCAGTGCCCTTTTTTTGAGAAAATAAATGGCAATAACCCCAAATGTTATTTGGCTGTGTCTCCATTTTATGCTTACTACCATTTCAGCAAGTTTGGTGACCATCGATTGAAAAATAAATGAGTTTGAGAGTGAAACCCATGTGAGGTACATATTTTTGAGAAATTCAAAGGCCATTAAACCAAAGTACTTGGTTAGATGTGGGTTGTTATAGAACTTAACTTTTATCCTTATAAACTTTTTCAGATCAAAACAAATTATTTTAGAGCGCGGAAACCAAAAAGGGCGGACAAACTGACGGACGGACACTGCGGACACTATATGGTTTCCTTTGGGGGCATACAGATCCACTTCAAAATTATTAAATCTAATTATAACGCAACTTTTAGATTTTCAAAACCAAAGAAACACTTACTTTCCCATTTCCAGTGTATTTGCTTTCTTTTCTACCTGGTACTTGATCAGAAGTGGAAATATGCCTTGAACTACTTTCTTTTCGACCTGGTACTTGATCAGAAGTTGCAATAGGCGTTGAAGTATCCCTTCGAGGAGACGATCTGTAATGATTGTCAAAAATGTTAACCGTATGTCTTTATGATCTTTAGTAACAAATGCGACAGTTTCAATTATTTCTGCTAGGTCGCAGATTGGCAAAATGAAAAAATGTGAAGAAATGTTACAAATCCATGAAAACAAAGATGTTTGAAATACAACATTCTGAAAAAAACATTGTTGAGACATTATGAAAGTCTCAAACTTCAGTCGTTTCAATACTTTATATCACTATACCCGCTCAAAATGTGTCAATGATATTCTTAAATGTTTTGTAATATATTTTCCACTACATTTTAAGTCTACAGAAATCAACCAATAAAGTAAATTAATTAAATCGTTAGAAATAAGTATACCCTCACGTTTAATTAGATACAGGAATCAAAACGCATTTATCCAATCAAATACCGACATATCATAGAATAGTTTTAGAAGGATTCCTCAAAATGTCGTTTCGTCCAATATTTATACTGTTATACTGTTAAGCGATGCTTAAATGTCTGAATTTAATGAATACCATATTATTAAGATTGCAAACAATGTATGAGCAGTTTATGGTATGATCGAATGTAACGGATTCACTTATCAGTTATGTGTACACTTATGGAATATCAATATTAAATGTTATCTTACCTTAATGCGCCCTTCTCGGTTTGTAACTGTTCTAATTTATCTTCCAATTCAATCCTACGCTTATCCCGATCAGTTTGTATTTCAACGGGTTTTGAATGAATCTGTAACGAATGCGTTTCATATTTATTTAAAAATAACTTTAGAATGCTATTATGCACGGAAATTATCGCCGTCTTATTGTACTATTTTGATCTTCACTTCCAAGAAAATTTATATAGAACTACATTTAGCCTATTATTTACGAAGAGCACCATAAATCATGTCACCCATTGGTCATGGTTAAAACGAAAACATGATCTTCACCCCACCCACCCACGAACCATTCCCCCACCCATTCACGTATCGGTTTTACATTGAATACACGCCATTTTATTAAGTAGTATGAGATGGAAACTTAAATGTACCTGTCGCACGTAATGTTGTATCCTTTGATATGTGTTAAATAACATATCGTTAATGAGATCCATGTCCGGATGTTTAGCACCTGATAAAGTCTCGTGCCATTTGTTTTTCTCGTCAACAATGGCAGCAATAACATCACTGTCTTTAGGCGCGTTCGTTCCAGAACGGTTTCCCATTGTTAGTGTATGTTCATAACATAAAAATAACTGATTGTATCCGATACTGTTCTGAAATGCTGTTTAAAACCGAGATCTTCTAACTAACATAAATAGATCTTCAATATGTTTGAAGTGTCGAATTATTCCGTAACAATGTTTAAGACGTTCCATTGTGTACCCCCCCCCTTAACACTGCTAAATGGGATAAAGTGTTCTGCGTTATTCTTAAGCATGTTATCAGTTTAAGTAGAATAATTGTCATATCGATTTTAAAACGCTATGACCCACTAGTTTATCATAAGTTGACAGGAGGTCAGACAAGCGTAGACGATGATAATCGGGTCGTGTGTATTTGGAGAAAAATAACCAGCTTAACGTGTCTCATTGTTTGACACATACACAGAAATGTATTAAAATCGAGTTTTAAAACAAACAGTCAATTTGACGGATTTCAACATCGATCGTAGAACTACGATAAAGTGTGTTGTGACATCTGCGTTTAATACATTTTGCCACAGTTTAAAGCGAGCCATACGATTGAAAACGTTATCCCCAGTCTTAGAATGAAACAAACACACTTTGCTAGTGTGTGTCGCGCGCATGAAATGATATTTCATGTTTTTTAATACTTTTCAGATCATTTAAAAGTATTACTGAACTTTAAAGATGATAACTGTAGAACAAAGACAGTTAATGACAGCGTAACAAGTATGTACAATTGTTTACGTATTGCATATTTTAGGTCGGTTCTATTATTGTTTCTATCTTTAATTATCATGTTGTTGTTTTTTTTTCAAAATAAATATATTAAATAATAATATATATTTACTTCCCTGTTTAATTATGTTTATTTGATAAAAGATGAATCAAACGTTTTTTATTTCGTCAAAGGGGGGGGGGTCATATAATTTCCGTACTGTCCCTCCGTCCGCAATTGTTTTGGTTAATTCTCCCTAAATCAACCAATCTCCATCAGATCATCACTAAACTTTCTGAAACGTTTCAAAGCATAAAATTAATGCCAATTCAGTAATAAGCCAACTCTCACCAGGCACTTTAGAGTGCTATAATTTCTGTTTCAGCCATAACTTTACATAATATTGTATTGAGGGATTTTCAAACAAACGTATAGAATTATACCGAACATAAAGGTGTCCGTATTTAGATAAACAAAATGCTCATAAAAAGTGTTTGTGACTTTTAATCAAAGACGAAACTTAGACTGTTTAAATAGTTTGAGAACATGTTTGCTGTTAGCATTCCTCTACCAATAGTGTGTGTCAATAAGGTTCCAGATTCAAATCAATACACACCTGCTATAATAACAGCAGTAAAACAACATCGGAGCATCTTACCAGATGCGCGTAACAATGTAAAAACAAAGCCCACCCTAATAATCACGTTGTGCACATATTATATAGGTAGCTCATGAAAAGGCTTACTGTTTAACCGACAAGAATCAATTGTATTATATGCATTTTTGGTATTGATTTGTCCAGGTTTAAATATCTCTAATACAGTCCGTCAGGTTGACATTGCGTTGTATTCATTAGTACACGTCCGGTTTCGCGATAAAACACGGTTATTTTTCGAGTCACTTTGAAACGTTAAGACCTTGGACAAAAATGCACTTAGGCTTACATCTTTTCTGGGCGATTGTCATCAAATAAGTGTGTGAAGTCTCTTTTTGCCCCATTAAAATTTGATCAACACATCTGATGTTCAGCCTTTAGAAGAGGCTTCCAATATTGCGATTCCCATTTGCCATACGTTTCTTAGAATGGTGACAATATGTCAGTAAATGAACATTCATCGCAAAAAAAGACTTTAACGGACCATCTCCTATTTCGAAAATGTTTCATCGCAAAGTCAAAATAATGACGGATAGCCGTTTTAACGTTACCGTAAATACAATTACACTGGAATTATTAAATGAAATGTTACAAAAACAAACAACCAATATGTGCCTTTATTTCTTATCATAAGTCTTATGTGGTATGAGAATAAAATAAGAATTCTATCAAACGTTTCCGAGAAATGAAAACAACCACTAATCACATGTTATCAGAATTGTTATATATGTTAAACGCTGAATTTAATGAAACAATGACATGGAATTTCTCATATTCGAGTTCTTTAATTGTATTCATTTTTTGTTTACATTTAATTAATACGCGATGAATTAATGAGATTGCATACACTCGTTGTATTAGCATTTCAATTTGAACGCTGTCAAATAAACACCCCCAAGAATAATTAAGGTTACATGTACCACAGCTATATTTATTTATTTTTAATAATCTACTATACCTATCAGTATGCATGTGAATACAATATTCATGATTGCAGATGAAACTTGAGTGATATGGATAGTTTTCTATCGTATTACAAGACTTCTTTTATAAAGTTATTAGATTTTTATTGAAGGATGTTAAACTTTGAAGAGTTAACAGCATGCACTGAAGAAGTTAATGAACGGAACAAAATATTAAAATATGTTATAACATGGCTTTTTCCAGCCATTTTGGGAAAAGGAGTCTGGTCAAATTGGGATTTTTCACCCGTTAAAATGGCAAATGTGGGAATTTTTTATCGACAAAATGGACCTAATTGGGATTTTTTTTTATGAACAAATATTTGTCACACCATGCAGGCCTACAATTAAAATTAGGATAACAAAATCATATAAATTAAAGTAATTTACTTTGTTAGATGTTTTTGAAAAAAAAATTGAGATATAAAAATCATAAGACCCTTCTTTCTAAAAACTATTAATAAAAAAATGGGGGGGGGGGNTGCCATTTTCTCGGCATATGCGCACTGATTTCCTGCTCTTCACAGTGCAAAAATCACGAAATGTCAAAAAATGTAGGTTCAGCATTTTGAATGGGGACCATCAATTTGTATTTAATCCATATGTCTATGTAACAGTTATTGTTGGACATCAAACTATTGTTGTAAGTTTGTAACCTGTAAAAATAACAAATTAAGCAATTCTATTGGGCATTGATTTCTCCAGCTGATTAATTATCTCAATATATGTTGGTCAAAAATGCTCTTGGTCAGCAATGCCAAAAAAGTATTAAGATTGTATTTTTTTTTGTATACAATTCAAAGTACTGCTGGGGTAAAACATTCAGGTGAACTTCTTTATTTAAACATAAAATGTAATCTTGAGAAATATAAAATAGTTTTTCCTAAAATTGGAGTTAATTCTTTATAATGTTTGTTTTGAAAAGTCAAAATCTTCATATCTTCATGATTTTTGTTACATTTGAGTCCTGCTCAGGCAAAACAGGGCTTAATGCATGTGGTTTGTTTAAACGAAGTATCTTTTTGGCAAAACTCCAGTGAAGGCAGAAAGTGTTGTCCCAGATTAGCCTGTGCATTTTGCAAAGGCTAATCTGAAACGATTTTATACGATCATACGATAAGCCCTGTTTTCCCAGGACAGGACTCATTTATATTTTCAGCACAATAATCCTCTCAATGCAATTAAAAGATTGTTATGAAAGTTTGTGCTACGCAGGAAATTAATTCAGAGTAGTGTCATAAGACTCTCTTATGAATCACACTAACACAGCTTATTCAGTATGTTGCCTAATTATACTTGTATGTTTTGAGTACTGAAGTTAAAGAGTGTGTCTTTTTTTTGCTCAGTAAAGTCATACTTTGTTGACTTGTGTTTTTTCTTGTTATTTAAGTTGTGTTACAAAAAGGATATTGTGCCGATGGGCTGAGAAATAGTTGTTCATTGTGTCATAATATTCACTGGATATGTATTTGGTTGGTTTACCAAATACTTGAGGAGTTTATCATTTAACTACACATATACATTGGCGTATAAGATTGACGTTAATTTTTTTGACGAAATGATTCGAAGGAAAGTCCAGGTAAGTTATTTTTGGTCAAAATCTGCTTATTATCAGCTCCTTATAGCCGTCACAATGATTGAGTGTATGTGTATTTGTGCGTGTATGCAAACTTGCATTCAAGCTAAAGTCAGGATTGTAACTTCCTCATTGATTATGCATTTTAAGAATAATTGTTTACAAGTGTTCTATGTGGAGATTGTGTCCAATGATGAAACCCATAGCTCTACATTAAAAGTCCAAAACAGCTTGTCTGGCCTGTAAATTCATAATTAATCATGCAGTTTTTTAGCTCGCCTGTTTTCGAAGAAAACCCGAGGTATTGTCATAGCCCTCTCGTCTGCCGCGTTGTCGTCGTAGTCGTCGTCGTCCGAAAACTTTAACATTGGCCATAACTTGATATTTGGCATGCATGTGTATCTCATGGAGCTGCACATTTTGAGTGGTGAAAAGTCAAGGTCAAGGTCATCCTTCAAGGTCAATGGTCAAACAATCTTTTTTTTTTGGTTTTTCATGTGTATCTCATCGACCTGCACATTTTGAGTGGTAAAAAGGTCAAGGTCAATGATAACCTTCAAGGTCAAAGGTAAAAAAAAAATGACTCAAAGGTCACAAACATCATTTATCAGGTCACGTGAGTTGTGTATCGTGTTTTTTCTTAAAATTTTACCCAGCTTTTGTAGAAATATTACAAGATATGTACATTTCCAGGAAGGAAATTCATTTTTGCGTTGAATAATACCGGGTTCATAACAATTGCACAATTGATGATGTTATGGCTGTTCAAAGTGATTCACCCCATTTTCGAGTCGTTTTGAGTCGAATACCTTGTTATTACCGTCTGTATCTCATGGAGCTGCACATTTTGAGTGGTGTAAGGTCAAGGTCATATTCAAGGTCAAAGGTCAAAAAACGAAATCCAAGGGAAGTAATAAGCTTTAAAGGGAGATAATTTTTATACCTGCCAAATGATAAATATAAATTTTATTTCGAAGCGGCACATTAGGGGGCATTGTGTTTCTGACAAACACACTCTTGTTTTTACTAAACTGGAGTTATGGCCCTTTTAAGCCAAAATTGATATTTTAATATTACTATAAAAAAATACGTAAGCTATGATACTTGACATATTAACCAGCATGTGAAGTTGGATACCTTGCTTTTAAATTCTCTTTTTTACATTACTGACAGAAGTGAAATGTAGGGGCATTGATGTCCTACAATCTCACACATGTCTTATTTGTTATATTTTCAGATCGTCACCAACATCCGTCCTTATTCTGTTGTAACCTTGGTTAGTAAAGGGGCCAGGTGGTCAGTCTGGTTAAGCACACCTGTTGCATGTTACATGCATGCACTGTTCCAAACTGTGAAATGGTGAATCTACAACCATTGCTACATGGTNGGCGATATTGTATACACAATGTATGTGGATATTTATACATGTGATGCTAATTAAGTGTGAGTTTAAGTCATATAGCAAACATACATCAACTGTATTTAGTGCAAGTCTAGTAACATATTTATAAATGTTTAAAGTACAATAACATGTACTTGACCCTGTGATACAGATCATAAGTACATGTACCAACAAATACCATAAACTTAGATAGATTCAAGAGTATTTGGTATTTATCTTCCTTGTTGGACAGTTGTTGGTTAATTCTTACAACTAATTATTTGCCTTGTTTTCAGCATACATGGATCTAGTCCACTTGGTGGATTTATAATCACAATCACAAATTGTCATTCATTAAAATATGAAGACATTTTGCAATAGACAAAAAAAAACAAAAAAAAAACTATGCTTTACTTGCGATTCTAATTTTAAAACACATCAAACTCCAATCTATGTTTGAATGAGTAATACATTATAATTTGCACATGCTGATGCTGTGTTGGCAAGTAATTTAGGTAATACGTGACTCCCAGGGCATGTTTTTATCATTCTCACCAGTTTTAATGCACAAACAAAAGATTATTGATATGAATCATAAGTGTATTTTACAGAAATGTCATTGAAAGTGGTATCCGTGTATGTTGTTCTCAAACTCTACAAAAAACAGGATGAAGTTTATATGGGTTGAACTAACTTCCTTATGAGGATGCTGAATTTCACTTAACAATCCCAAAGGGGATCTTACAGCTTGTGACTTGTTTTTCTATTAAAAAACTAATATAAATATTTGATTTTGAAGAGTACATGTAGTTAAGCCCCTTTAATGAGGCTTCAACCTTTATTGTTTGCCCCATTCTCAGTGTTAAGCATGTATGTTACAATGTTACCAAAAGTTAAACATGTATGCAAGTTTGTCAATTGTATGTTTTAGTATGGTTTGGTATATGTTTGTTTGAAGGTTAAACAATGTAAACTTTATTTGTTAAAGGTAGTCATTTTCCTTTCACATTGTAGCTGATATGAGTATAGTGCCAAATGTTATCTCTGCATAGATGATTTATTGCTTAATGACACTGTGGTTATACATTTTTCAAAGACTGTTATTATTTTGTAGGCTACTTGTAAAATTAACCAGGTATGTTGTATGAAACATTGTGCACATTTAATGTCTAATTTGGACTTTAAGAAAATGTCAATACAATTTTTGATGCTTCAGCTATATAGTTAAAAGCTTTAAGGAACAACGGAATTACTTAACCCTTTGCATGCTGGGAAATTTGTCGTCTGCTTAAATGTCGTCTGCTGAATTTCTAAAATTAGCATTTTCTTCGATTTTTTTTCTAAGACCATTATCAGAATAGCAAACAGTTTGGATCCTGATGAGATGCCACGTTCTGTGGCGTCTCATCTGGATCCAAACTGTTTGCAAAGGCCTTCAAAATCCGGTTCCAGCGCTCAAAGGGTTAATTGCCAGTAGATTGCTATTGTGTTACTTTTCTGACGGGATTATGGAGGATATCTGTCACAGTTTAACCCATTTATGCCGAGTGGACTGACCCATCCTTCTAAATTGGAACAATTTATTTCCAAAATTAGGGATGTCTATTATATTAATTTCTATATTTAGAATATTTCTTACAGAAATTCCTTCAAGCAAACTGAGTGAGTTCAGACCCTGATGAGACGCCGCATCATGCGGCGTCTCATCTGGGTCTACGCTGTTTGCCAAGGCCTTTTTTCTAGAAGCTGTATCATTTTAGTAGTAAATATATATGTCACCAAGACAAATGATCAAATGAGTTAAATTTATCAAAGGGCATATGGACGGTATTCCCACTAAATATAGATTGATACTAAAACAATTGATATTCAATCTGTAAAAGATGCTGTGATGGCTGTGCCTTGGGATTCTTCAACTTCTGGTTCTTGTGGTAGAATTTATGTTCAATATTGACTATAGCTTTGTTTGAAAATAAGTAGTTAAGGTTTCCTTTTTGAGGGAAAAGAATGATATTTCTCCTATCAATTGTTGATTGAAAAGACATTTATGTTATCATAATTATACTTGCAGTTTTCCACCAGACTACAATATCTATGAACTTTTCATGCAAAAATGGGTCTTATGCCATATCAAGCAGCCTAGCTCCAAGCAACCAGTGAATACGTGGGGTCTGGTCAGGAGCTACCCTGTTTGCTATTTAATCATGAAAGGTTTGGTGGTCCCATTAACAGACAGGGTAGGACCTGACAAGAATGTGTGGAGGCACAGGCTGGTCTGGAGCTACCCTGGCCACATATCTGTCATGTTCTGAGAAAACTGTGCATAATGCATGTGCGTAAAGTGTCGTCCCAGATTAGCCTGTGCAGTCCAAACAGGCTAATCAGGGAAGACACTTTCCGCTTTGATGACATTTTTTGTTTAAATGATGTCTCTTCTTAGGGAAAATCCAGTTTAGGCGGAAAGTGTCGTCCCAGATTAGCACAGGCTAATCTAGGATGACACTTTGCGCACATGCATTATGCCCAGTTTTTTCATAACACGCTGAAGATGATAAAGACGCATGTTGGCATGACGCAGCTCATTGAGAACTTTGTGTGCCTGTTTCAGAGGTCAGTGTCACTGGACGAGGAGTACTCTGTGCCCCCGGACACAGTGCCCCTCCCCAAGGGGCCCATGGTAGGCTCACAGGACTATCAGGAACCATACCACTCAAAAGGTGACAGTTGTTGTTTTTTTAAAGAGAAGTCAAGCTAGACGTAAAAAAATAAATCCAGCTACTATTCTACTTGCCTCAGTGCTGGCTTTGATGTCCCAGTTTGCTAATCATCAGAAGTTGGAAATTATCAAAATGATGTGCCTTTATACACTTTGAAGTTGTACAAAATTAAGCTTTCCAAACAGTTTGTTAAATAAAATGCAGTACTTGTCTGTGAATAAAATTTGCGTTATCAAAAAGTATTTAATGTTGTTATATCATTGATTAATTACGCTTCTCTTTGTGTTCTAGGAAGTCATCTTTTATTTATAGGAGTTTGAAACTGCTAGGAAATCAACATTTGTAGATTATATTGTTAAGAAAGGAATTTTGGCTGTGACCAGTTTTTGCAGAATTGTTGCCCTTTGTCTGTTTTTCCATTGTCCATCCATCCTTACTTCCTAAAGCTTGTACTACTTTAGTGGCTGAATGATCTTAATGTGTAGATAATCGTAAAGAAAGGAATTTTGGCTTCAAAAAGTTTTTGCAAAATTCTTCTTCTATAGAATGAATTATCCTATGAAAACTAATTCTTAAACTCTTAACTTCTTAATTACTGTGTCAATCTTGCTCAGACTTTCACAGATGAATTACCTTAATGTATCAATGATCATAAAGAAAGGTCTTTTTGCTGCTACGAGTTTTTTTCAAATGATGACCCTTTGTCTTTTTGTCCAGTGTAGAATATATATTGAAGTTGTCTGCGTCCAAACATGTATTGCTGTGGCATCAGTGTCTGTGACTTATTTCGTCGTGTTCTGACAAAACTGGGCAAAATGCTTGTGTGTAAATTGTCATCCCAGATTAGCCTGTGCAGTCTGCACAGGCTAATCAGGAAGGACAATTTCCGCTTTTATGGAATTTTTGGTTTAAATGATGTCTCTTCTAAGCGAAAATCTAGTTTAGGCGGAAAGCGTCGTCCCGGATTAGCCTGTGCGGACTGCACAGGCTAATCTGGGATGACACTTTCGCACAAGCATTTTGCTCAGTTTTCTCAGAACACGACACTATTTCTTGTTTTCATGTCTCTGATGCACAGGTCTTGTGCGTGAGCCCGTCCCAGAGCCTGGAAGCATCTATTTGTTGGCAAGAGACGTGCCTCCAAAACAAAGTGGTAGGTACAACATACTGTGTCTCCTCATCAAGTCTTCATTGAACTTAATAGACCAAATATCACCCATAAGGATAAGCTTGTTGAATACAAACATTATAATGAAATCATTTTGTTGTTTTTGTTTTTGTTGAATTCAGATAAATTTCTTTTCTTTGCACGGGGACCTGATCCTATTAATCAAAGTTCTTCCTTTAGGTTTTCTAAGCCTCACTTAATAACCCCATGTATCTGTATTCAATACTAACCTAGTGTTCTTTTAATGTGCTGCACTCAGTATTCTGTGACAGTGTAAGGCGAATGCAAATGCCTCTTTTAGTTTATCCTTGTTAACGGAAGTACATAATGTTCTCAACATTTTACTATGTCTATTATTGAAATTGTTTTATTAAATTATTAGTGATTTCTTGTTTTGAGTATAGTGATGCATAAACATTTCAACAATTGTTGAACTCTATAAATGTAATTTTATACAGTGGTACAAGTATTTAATATGAAACTGTATTACATCATAGTGAGCAGATGCAGATATCTCTAACCTTATAGATGTTTCATATGAAAAGACTCTTCGGCTTTTTGATGGAAAAAGTCCTGAAGAGTTTGTAAGAATGTGTTGGAATATGTTATCCCAGGATATCCTTCCAGTTTTGTATTTAATATGTTCACAGTAACTGTATTTTTTTACAGAATTTAGAATGTTGATCTATATTTAAGCATCCATTCTTTTCAAATTTATATATTGTATAACCCTTTGCATGCTGGGAAATTTGTCGTCTGCTAAAATGTCGTCTGCTGAATTTCTAAAATTAGCATTTTCATTGATTTTTTTCAAAGAATACTATCAGAATAGCAAACAGTTTGGATCCTGATGAGACGCCACGTTCTGTGGCGTCTCATCTGGATCCAAACTGTTTGCAAAGGCCTTCAAAATCCGGTTCCAGCGCTCAAAGGGTTAAAGTGAATTTACTGCTAACACAAGAGAAATCGGATACAGGTATATTGCTGCTTTATGTGTATCACAAACATAATCCTAGTTTCGTTTTCAACAGACGGTGCCATAGACCCATGCAACCGTTTAAATGACCTATCCAATGACTTTCGCGGGGTAAGGCTAAACTCGCAGGACTCTCAGGAGAAGAATAGTTACGACCATCTGTGGTCATCAAAGGCAACCCCAGGCACAGGCAGTGTTCAGACTGCCCAGGCCACCAACAGCAGAGCACCAAAGACTAACAAAAAGGCACCCAGTGATTTCATTTCAACGAGACTGGCTCAAATGGAGCAGGCCAATAACAACAATCCTCCAGGGAGCTACGAGGAGCCTTGGGACTCAGAGGAAGGTCGGAAAAAGTTTGAGTCGGTGATAAAGAAAGCGGAGAAAACCCATGAAAGACGTGTATCAAACACCAATGACAGTAGCACAACCCCGAACATCCAGAAAACAAACACAAATGCCACAAATCCAACCCCAGCAGTAAGTCAGGCCAGTAATGGTAACATTTATGGACTCGCATGGTCCTCCCCTATGCAGAAACCAGATCCCGCGCCAAGTTTGAGTGCTTCAAATGCCTCCAGAAATCCAACCACTCAACAACAGCGTAAACCCCCTGCTGAGGCAGGGGCAGCTAACTATGAGGATGCCTGGGACTTACCGGAAAAACAAAGAGAGCTTGAGGAAAAATTGCTCAAGGCTGGACTGCCGAAGAAATCCCCTATCCAGACAAAACCGGACCCTCTTCAAAGGGAGGCTACTGTGTTGCAGCGTGACGATATCCATGAAGACATTTCCATGTTCCGTAAGAAGCCCTCTTTGACGATCGCTAATCAGGCACCGGTCATGCCTGTGTCACCAATGAGTGAGTTTGTTATAGTTAGTTTCTCTACTGTCCATAAGTAACTCAGTCAGTTAGTGGGTCATTCATTCAACACTTTTTCGTTTCCACTCTCTATTCACTTTTTATTGGATCATCACCAAACTTTCTGCAAATATTTTGTCAGCATATAACGGAGGCCAGGTTAAATAACCAGCCCATTCCCACCAGGCTTATTGGAGTTATGGCCCTTGATTTATTGTCCTTTGTCTAGTTGTGTACTTAAGTTTTGTCTGGAGCATGTCTCTAACAGTAAGGATATCAACTTGAAACATAATTGGTAGCTAGATCTTATTTAGGGAATGTGCAGTGCATAAGAAACTTAACTCTTGCTCCCCTATTTTAAGAGTGTATGCCCTTTGTTAATTTTTGTACTCAAATTGTATCCGGAGCATATCTTGTGTCTATTTATGTGTCCATTGGTATATAGTGAGGGCCTCTGTGTAAACATTTCTTGTTTGGAAGCATTTACAATAGAAAGAAATTGAGTGAAAAGAATAAGGCAGATTAATTAAATTAAAACTACAAATTAAGTTATGTTTTAGACATAGTGTTTTATATTTTTGCTAATGCATTTGTGTTTTGAAATTGTTGCTTACACTTGTTGGTATGTACTATACTATTTTTTGTTAGGTACTTCTACGGTAACTATAGATGATTATGACAATATCATGCGATAATTTGTAAAACCTAATTTAGTTAGCAAGTGTTTGTATAAGATATGAAATGATGAAAAGTGTCTGATCTTTTTGTAATTAAAATGTAAACTGTTGTTTCATCAGTTCATGATGCCAATTTCATTTCAACAAAATAACCTTATTTGTCAGTCAAACAATATGGTGCCAATGAAAACACAGGATGGTATCTTACACATATTTAAGCAAAGATATTCTTAATGGTGGTATTAGATTGACCGTACAGTATAACATGTGATAAATAAAAAATAGTAGCTTAGTATTGAATGAAGATAAGATTCATCAACCAAGGCTTGCAAACAGAAGAGCATGCATCCTTGACAAATGCTCACATGTTCTGGCTGAACATGATGCAAAAAATAGATATAGCTTAAATGTAGTCCAAGGATTGTTTTCTGATTCAGATTAATTAGGCAGAAGCACTAGAATAAATATGAGACATGATATTTGTGGTCAAGTTGTTGATTTGGTTTACAGCCTGGCAATGAGGAGGTCCCCTCGGTTAGATCAATTCTTTGGGAGCATTCTCGAAAACTTTGGTTAAGACACTGGATACTTGTTCTACCTAGGACACAAACTTTTAAGATTGTCTTATTTAGCCTTTGGTTTTAATGCCTAAATAAATAAGTTCAAACTAGTAAATATGAAACTCTGTGACTTCAGGGCGTTCCCATCCCCTAGAGAATACGTCTCGGGCCAACAGTTGCAGGTCCTTAGCTGCTTTGGCTGAGAAGATTGACAGGGACTTGCCACTCGAGGAACAGAAGTAAGCATCTATGGTCTTATAAGAAGATTGAGATAAATGACCTTGACCGAATAATTATTACTAACACTGGTATGTATTTTCCCCCATGTTCCAGAAGTAGCTGTTATATAGAAAACCATTAGAAAAACTTTCTTTGCGTATCATGAAGACGCATGAAGACTAACATGTTGCTGTTTCAGTTTTTACCATGGAACACTTAAGCGGACAGACGCAGAGAGAATGCTGACTGTGTTTAAGGAAGGCAGCTATCTGATACGGAGAAGTGAGGCGAACAAGAATGACTTTTCACTTACACTGAAGTATGTAGCAACAATATTGACTATTCTCTTACAATGAAGTACGTGTTGTATGTAGTCACAAGAATTACTGTTCACTTGCAATGAAATATGTAGTCACAAGAATGACTTTTCACTTACAATGAAGTATGTAGTAAAAAGAATGCCTTTTCACTTACAATTAAGTATGTAGTAGAAAGAATGACTTTTCACTTACACTGAATAATGAAGTAGAAAGAATGACTTTTCACTTACACTGAATAATGTAGAAGAAAGAATGACTTTTCACTTACAATGAAGTATGTAGTAGAAAGAATTACTTTTCACTTACACTGAATAATGAAGTAGAAAGAATGACTTTTCACTTACACTGAATAATGTAGTAGAAAGAATGACTTTTCACTTACAATGCAGTATGTAGTAGAAAGAATTACTTTTCACTTACATTGAAGAATGTAGTAGAAAGAATGACTATTCACTTACAATGAACTATGTAGTAGACAGAATGACTATTCACTTACAATGAAGTATGTAGTAGAAAGGATGACTATTCTTTTACAATGAAGTATGTAGTAAAAAGGATGACTATTCAGTAACAATGAAATATCTAGTAACAAGTCATTATTTACCAGCAATTTATGTGAACTAGTTTGAACTTAGGTGTGTTTGGCTTTCATTATTTAAAACTTCTTACGAAGATACACTATTGTGAACTGACCTTCAGTATATGTAGCATTATTAAAAGAATAGGACAAGCAGTTTTGATAATGGCTGAGAAGTTTCCTTTTTTTTCTTCAAAATTTAAATTGTCACCCCTTATGTTAAGAGTATGTGATTTATATTTTTTGTAATGTGTCATTAGATTATGTGATTAAAAGAAAAACCAAGCATGTCATACGATAATGTGTTTTATAGAAAAAAAAGAAATAAGCAAGAATGCAATTCACAGAAAACAATTTATATAAATATAATTTATACTGGTAGTTAATAAATGTGGAAAAGAGCATATGATTAATAAAAAAGCATTATAATTTATAACATTAATTTGTACACTTGTAAGTCTTTAAACAAAAATCAGATGCATAGATAATACTTGGTTAGTGTTGAAAAGAGTTTCTTTAGGACAACCCCAACCACAAGTCTTGGCAAGCAGTTTGTGGGTACGTGCCATTCATATTGTCTTTTCAATAAGCATTAACAATCGTGGGTGTTTTATCACTTCAGAGGCCATGGTAACCTTCCAATTCACATGAAAATTACCTCGCGGCCAGATGGAACGTATGTGCTGGGTGAAAACAGTCCACCATTCAACACCATTCCCATGATGGTTGACTACTACACATCGCACCAGCTGCCTGTGCAGAATGCAGAGAGAATATGCCTTCTCTACCCTATCCCCAGTTAGGATGCTACATGTTCACTTGGGAATGTTTGAGTGTAGTGATGGGATTAGCCAAAGAATGTGTTTTTCCTGGTGTCAGTTGTGACTAGAGAACTTGAGGGTCAGTTTTTTTTTCATTCAGTAGGGTAGGTTTGCCTTATAGCCAAAATTTAATTGGGGCTCTTTGTACAAAAATAAAACAGAGTCCAGCTTTCACTTTTTCTTTAATGTTTTATATTTTATGCAATTAATATTTTGTTGACTTAAGATTGTATCTTTTATGCATATAAATTAAAATTTTATATATTATACTTAAGGTTTCTTTACTGTTTTCGTTTTAATAATTCAGCGATAGGAACCATAGTGCTCAGTTTTCCTTCTTACATATTGTATTTAGAGCAAGTATTTAGAGCTTTAATTGTTTTTTAGAAAAAAATGTTACGTTTTGATTCATATTTTGACTGCGGTTTTTGAGGAGAAAAACTTATTTGTTCAAGTTAGTTGTTTAGTTCATGACGCTGTTATGTGTGGATCAAAAATTGTCTTGTGTTTTGTTGTTGCTTGGCCCTTGATCTAGTAACATTGCCTTGTCCCAGCCCTGAAAAGTATTAAACTATGTACATGTTAGTCTATCCAAAGATACATGTAGATAACATGCATACAATCATGTTCCTGATACATTGACTGTATTACCTCCATTTGTATCTGACGTCCACTGTATGGCTTCTGAAATTGAGATTGATGTCAAAGTCTGTTGTATTTTGATGATGAGAAGTTTATTTTATTTTCTGTTCAAATCTGTTTTTGTCTTTATTTTACTCTATATTGTTACTTTATAATATACACATGACTGGTGCAAACATATGCATTTTTAATGTTTCTTTTGAATTAAAATCTATATTAAATGTTTTAACATTTTTCCTCACATGTATGTATGATTATTAATAATTGAAACAATAAGTTTTATGTTGGCCATTCAATATTGTTTTGAAAGGCTTTTTGTTATTTTTAAATTCCGTTTTATTCTGTTTTAATTTGTTCAGAAATTGCTATTTGATGCAATTAGCCAGAGAGTTTGTGCATATAATATAGTTTTTATGCCCACGGTAGGGTGGCTTATAGCAGTTGAACTGTCCGTCAGTCTGTCTGTCCGTCTGTGCGTCTGAAAACTTTAACATTGGCCATAAATTTTGCAATATTGAAGATAGCAACTTGACATTTGGCATGCATGTGTATCTCATAGAGCTGCACATTTTGAGGGTTGAAAGGTCATGGTCATCCTTCAAGGTCAAAGGTCAAAATAAATAAAAAATCAAAGCGGCGCAGTAGGGGGCATTGTGTTTCTGACAAACACATCTCTTGTTTTACATGTTGTAAGTATATCTTTTGCATACTAGAAACTACACTTTTTTAAGGATGCTTGATGAATTATAGCAGTTTGTCGCATGTAAGACGCTATTTTACTTAGACATAAGGTACAAAGTGTATTTAATGTTATAAAATTATACTCATCTGATGGAATATATCCTTGTAAAACTTCTCGTAAACAATCCAGATCCTGAGCTCAAAATAGCAAAATATTGACCAAATTCAAATTGAACAAATCTATCATGTAAAATCAAAATAATTTTCACATTACATGTATCATTATTTTTTGGTCATGACTTTTGTCAACTTTGTGTCGTTTTGATGCATAGTTATTAAACATCTTGAGATATCACTATCGTTGTTCATTCTTATGCATCAGAACTCGAAATTCTTTTTTTTTATGACAATAAAAAAGCTAATTCGAATATCAATTCTTAATTAATGTTATATTATTATTCTTTGTTTATGAGCATTGTTTCAAAGTTTATACTCATTGTCATTAAGTGTTTTTTTTTACAAAAAAACATACTTGATTTCAGCTGAAGTTCCTAGGTACGTTATTTATAAAAAACAAATGTTAAGCGTTTGTTTTCGTTTGTTTTCCTTCTTATGAGACTACCAGTTATGATTAAAAATTATTTTATCATGTATTTGACAAGAACATTTTTTCTATGATTTTTGTGAAAAAATGATTTAAAATGGAAGCTTTTTTTGAGTTTTATAAAGAAATTATAATGCATTTAACATGATTTTTACAGGAGAATGCTTATATCGGCATAACAAATATTTTTGTGCTTATATCAGCATAACAAATATTTTTGTGATACAATAACCATGTATTGATGCGGTTTTTGTTTTTTGTAAAAATTGGTATACATGCTTTTCTTCATATAAAGGGTGCCTACATGCTAAACTGTTAATAAGATGCAATTAATATAACAGTTATCTACAGTTCTTCAAAGCATACTAGATTTAATTTAGGTTAATCCCAAAAAAGAAACATGAGTTTATAATTTAAAATGAAGTTTTAATTCTAAAGCAATCAATAATAGTGTCAAACAGCTTCTTCGAAAATCACTATGATACACACCGGGGTATATATGGTTCCTTGTACAGTGCATATTGATTTTATGGAAAGTATTTACATTTCAGTATTACAATAAAAGATTAAAATATATTAATGGTAACTAAACTAAACACTAAGTTGTTATATTGCTTATTATATTATAAATTAATTAATGCTTACATAGTTTTAAAAAGTGGCTAGAGACATAGAAGATAGTTATGCTTTAATGTACAAATTGCTTATGCAAATATAAATCTGAAGTATGATTTCTCAGTTGAAAAGTGTGATTTCAGAGTGGTTAACAACCAATAAATAACAGTTAAGTGTTCTGACACAAAGGAGGGTCTTACACTTAGTTGTTAAAATAACTAAGCATAACAAAGACAAAACAGGAAAATGTTGTTGATTGATACAAATATAAAAGAAAACAATTATTTTGATTCTTACTTAACCTGATGATTCATTCTGCAATAACAATGAAAACTGTATTTTAAAATTTTGAAGCTGTTCATTAGCTCATATGTGTCGTGTTCTGAGAAAACTGGGCATAATGCATGCGCGTAAAGTGTCGTCCTAGATTAGCCTGTGCAGTCCGCACAGGCTAATCAGGGACGACACTTTCGGCCTAGACTGGACTTTCGTTAAGAAGAGACATCATTTAAATGAAAAATTACATAAAAGCCAAAATTGTCATCCCTGAATAGCCTGTGCGGACTGCACAGGCTAATCTGGGATGACAATTTATGCACAAGCATTATGCCCAGTTTTCTCACAACACGACACATATGATCACATCATGCTCTTGGTAAGCTTTTGTCTGCCTTCCGTCAAACGTTGTCAACATTTACCTCGTTAACCCTCTAGAGGTCTCATTTCTTGCCCAAATGTCCTGAAACATGATCAGAACAATTATTTTTCCCAATGGTATCTGGGCTAATTTTGAAACTGGGTCACGTGGAGTCAGAAACTAGGTTACTTTGTTAAATTGAATACAAAGCTTGTTTAGACTTATGAGATCCTTTTTATTCCCCAAATCATTATGAAAATTAGTCAGAGCATTTGATCCAATGAGTCCTTGCACGAGGTTGACACCGAGTCTTTTGGGGTTAAAAACTAGGTCTCTTTTTAATAACCGTATAGATATTGTTTGGTAAGCCTAGTGCCCTGAATGCCATTTTGTTTGCATTGTTTATAAGCGATTTAACAACATTCAGTGTGTAAAAACCATGGAATGTCTTAAATACTGTTTAAATTAATACATCAACAATGTATGAATAATAACAATATGTAAATCCTTCACTCAAGAGAGGTAAATGGTTCGATTCCAAATGTTGTTTGTTGTTCTTCAAGTGCAATGTAAAATAATCTACTTGTGATTCTATGACACTAATCCATTGTGCATTTATTTGTAAATATGCATAGTAGTATTAATGCATGATGTAAAACGAATGATATATAATGTCCTAAAGGCTTTATTTTATGACAACTGCTTTAAGGATATGGGTCAGGCTCTGTGAAAACCGGTCTAAATACATGTGCGTAAAGTGTCAGCACAGGCTTATCAGCGATGACACTTGGGCTTTTATGGAATTTTTTGTTTCAAGAAAGTGTCTTCTAAACGAAAATCCATTTTAGGCAGAAAGTGCTGTCCCAGATAAGCCTGTGCAGACTGCACAGGCTAATATGAGAGAAAACTTTACGCACATGCATATAGCATGGTTTTCCAAAAGGGTGGCTCATGTGTATTAACATACTAGTGTACTAGTGTTTTGATAATATTTACTTTTACCATGTTACACATTAAATATTAACAGTGTGTTGCAAGAATATTTTATGAATGTATGTGTTTCAAATTCTCCATTACTTTAGGGGATCGTTTTCATGTTAAGGCAATCATTGTCTATACAGCATACGATACTAGATGATAAGACATTGATAATTTACTGAAATTATTGTTTATTTTTTGTGTAGAATATTGCAACAAATGAAGGAACATTCTGTTGAATTCCATAAATGATTCTGAACCATGTCTGCCAACATTGCCTAAAACAGTTGCAATTTAATAACCAGGGGACCGTTTCAATAAACATTGTTGTACACATTTACGAAACGATTCATTTTTCGAAGATACATAATTGCTAAAGTCCATATCATATGATTATAAATTTTCAGTAATTAATGAATTACATTGGCATCTCAAGTGCCGTATATATTTGACGAGCCTGTCGAGCTAGTTCGTCTACTTATTAAGATTACAAAATTATCTCGTAAGTTAAAATTGTTGTACGATCGTTTATGAAACGGCCCCCACTATGCTAGTTTAGTAAAAAAAAAACACGCACTAATCTTTGTGTACAAGTCAAGCCGACTCATCTAAAATCCTTTTTGAAGCACATAGCATAGAAAATACTATTAATAAAATGGGTTTCCATCATTTGACTTTCTGGTTAAGAATAAACATTTTAGTGTTGATTTTAGTTTAAGTCCAAGTTGACCTTCACATTTGTTTAGTGCTCGTTATATACCAAAAACCCGGCACGTGTCTGGTGCCAGCTGTGCCAAAATAAATGTGTTGTATCCATCTGAGTACCTTTTATGATTGTGTTAACGTATTAAATGTTTATGTGTTAATGTAAAAATAATATTTTCATGTTATTAATAATTAAATATGTATGCATGTATTATATAACGTTATTAACTCCTTTGTGATTATACTCTCTCTTCATAGAAATCAATAATTCTCATGCTGTATTTTATTCAGAACCATTTACAACTTTTTACTGCTTTGTTTTTTAGGCTAGAAGACCTATTGATAATATTTATGTTTTTCAAATAAATCGCATTTCTGTAACCAATGGATTAGTGTTTCCTTCTCACAGTGGAAAACATTTCACAGGATTAAAGTTGTGGCAAAAACTAGGCTATTCACGGTTCCACTGCTTTTAGTAGTACAATTATTACGAGTTGACAACAATTTTGAAAGCTTCATCATAACGCGTGCTTTCCATGTTAGGTGAATACAAAACTCATATGTTTTGTTATGTGTCTTGTACTGGTGTTACCGAAGGGAACCATAGGTTTACCGTGTGTCCGACTGTCTGTTTGAATCTGGATCCTGTATTTACTCAAAAAGTTCTTAAACTAGATAAATGAAAATTGGAATGTGGATAGAGGGCCATAATTATCATAATTAGAATGGGAATATGGACGTTATCCCCCGCCAAAGGCGGACGGATATTGTTTTGGCGTTGTCCGTCCATCCTTCCGTCCTTCCGTCCGTCTGTCCGTCCCACACTTTTGTGTCTGGAGCCATTTCTTGGAAGTGGTTTGGCGGATTTCATTGAAACTTGGTATGAGTATATATATGGATAAGAGGATGATGCACGCCAAATGAAATTGTACACCATCTGTTAATAACGGAGTTATGGCCCTTTGTATATTGAAAAAATGTTTTTTTTTGTGACAAAGCTCTTGTTTGGCGGGGGATATCAATTCCACGAATTTACTGTTTGAGTTTTTTCTTAAGATAAAAGCTGTGATTGTTATGATACAAACAAAAATAAAACTTAAATCTCGATCCTGTAAAAACTCAAAAGTGCTCGAGATAGGTTGATGAAACTTGGTATGTGGATAGAGAGCCATATGGGCAATATGCACGTTATTTTAGTTGTTTCCTTACAAAAAAAATGTTGTTGCTATGCATGGTTACAGAAATAAGTGAACACTTACATCTGAATCCTGCAACAATTCAAAAAATACTTCTGTTATGTTGATGAAACTTGGTACGTGAATAGAGTGCCATATAGGGAATATGCAAGTTATTTGAGTTGTGTCTGTCAGTCTGTCCATCCAAAATCATGAGATAATTCCAAAAGTACTTAAGCTTGGTTGATAGAACTCAGTATTTGGATAGAGGGCTTCATGAGGAAATTATTTCAGGTTTTTGTTTTGTAAGACAAATTATTTGGTTGCTCATGTTACAGAAGTTAGTGAAAAGTCAAGTCTGGATCTTGCGACGACAAAAAAGTCCTTAAGCTAGGTTGATGAAACTCAGTTTGTTGATTGAGTGTTATATATTGAATATGCACGTTATTTCAGGTTTTTTTTTTGGTACCCGTTTCTTTATGTCACCAACATTTTGGTTACAAGAAAAAAAAACTAAAATCGGTCTCCTGCAAAAACTAAAAAGCATTAAGCTCGGCTAATGAAATCTATGGAGATCTTTTTCTTACTTGGACAACATAAACCCGGTAGGGTACAGTCAAGTTACCATAACCGGATCATTACCTATAGCGTATCACTTTGATGTTCAAGACTGCCTATCGCGATAAATAGTTCACGTTATTAGATTATATTTTGCACACAGCATCTTCAAGGCCTGTTCTTTTAAACGCATTGATTGAGTCGTTATCGGAGCTACTCTTTGTCAAACATTTCGGTTGTTGTTGTTTTTGTTTTTTATCGAGTGCACCGGGATTGTCTCCCATATGGCCATCGCCCCCAGAAAGACGTGTTAGTTGGTTACGGGGGATAGTGCAAGATACAGGAGACACCCCGTTCCAGAGGTGACCCTGGGTCTTTTAGTGCCCGGTGTATAGCACCTAGTACACTGAACCTCGGTTTAACGTCTCATGCGAAAGACGAACATTTCGGTATGTTTTGCTGACATGTATATACGACTTTGTTGACTTTCGTCTCATTTCCAAATCGAGGTTGAACATTATTCGCGGCCACATGCTATAACTCGGTTTTGAAAGTAAAAAGTTTACGCATTAATTTAAAGACCATTTAGAAGTCTTTCTGCCTGCAAAAGTCATTTCTGCATTTCAGTTTTGATTCGTGTTTAAGATTTTTGCAACACCTTAAATGAAATGAAGAATTATGGCAATAACGGATCAAGTGTGATAATATGCGTATTGATAATATATTTTATTTAAATATATGCAAATCTTGTTGATTCTTTCAATAAATGATCTCAATCTTAATGTTTTATTTATGTTCCATGTTCAATATCGATGATAAGATATGATTCAAACAATTTACATGGTTTATAAGATCCCCATATCTTTTCGATCTATTTAGGATTTTCAACAGATGATTCACACAAGAAAACCATGCCTGAAGTGTAGATACAAGATCACATATAAAAAACAATTAATAAAAAAAAAAATGAATATAATTTATAACTGGCAATGTAACTTGGTCATTGAAAATAACACAGGTCATGTTTCGACAGTTCAAATAGCATGTAAGATGCCCCCCGAGTGGTTTCAATCACGTGATCCGTTATGGCTACTACTGATCAATCTGTTAATGCATGAATTCTAAGGCGAAAAAAGGTATCACAAAAACATTTTGCCTGCGTTGAAAAATAAGACTATGTGCTGAAACAGTAAGCAAAGGTATCATGGTATCAATCATTATGTTTACATTAAGAACGAGGCTCTAGTGATGACGTCACATGCATGCGCTCTGAGTATTTTGTTTCACTAACATAACTACGCTTGAAAATAAATACAAACACAGCCAAAATGAGGGAAAACCAGGTATAATAGCATTTCAATATCTTACTTCAACTAAAATATTCTATATTTATCCATATTCCATACATTTTATTGGTCCTCTTCATTGAATGTCCAAATAAATTGCAAAGTGAAGCTGATGACTGCGCTAGTGTTAACACAACACTTTCATTTATTCGATTTATTAAATAAAAAAATACTTTCCCTGTCTCCCGATTCTCAGAAAATATTGCATTAACAATTGTAGTAACACATATGCAGAAAATTATTGGAACAAATGTAAAACATTTGTGTTTATGAAATTCTTGGGCACTTTTGAGTGCACATAATGCTCAAATAAAAAATGACCGATAGAACCAAAACTTGTTAAAATTTCAAATAGAAGTTATAAAAAAGTTTAATTACTGTTTAAGTTTATATTAAATATGTCCAGTTAATCAAATTTTTAAGTTTAGATGGCCTTATGCCTATTGCAATCGAGTACTCTCCTTTTCCAGTGTGACGTCTCGATACGAGGTAACCACCCGCGTAGTGAATGATATTGCTGGTGTGTATGGAATTATCGGATTTGTTTTGGTAAACACGCTGTTAATAAACAAATTGACATGGATTTAACGTGAATTGAATAAATCTTTGAAGGTAAATCATTGATTGTTTGCATTACTTCAGAAATTCTGTTACTTGTTTCCTTTACCACTCTATACGCGGTAACCCGAGGATATATATGGCTTGTTTTTGTTGAGTTGTTGGTCCTTTTTGAGTCATGGTTGTATATATTACATGAAATCACTTCAGAGAATGTTCGCACATGATGCAGTTCGTTACGGATTATTTTTTTGACACAGTCACAACATCGTTTTGCTGATCGAAAAATGCGACACAAACATGCACATATATTAATAAATCATAACTTGATACCTTCTTATCAAATACAAACATTATTTCATCTTTTACATGTATGTATTGTTCATATAGTGTTTCTAAGTAACACAAAATTGTTTATTTGTGAGTATTTTCCATGCTTCATTGTCTGTTGATTTTTTTTTTCACAAGAAATCGACCTCCCCTGCAATGTCAGCTTTAAGGCTATTTATAGCATGCAAATCTTTAAATTGGAACAGCCAGTCAGAATCCACAACTCAAGAACAACCTCCGCGCAGTGATTTGACGGGAACCAGCATAGCTGGATCAAAACCCTGCCATCATAAGCAACCACGTGA
>VMBQ01008522.1:22829-42453 GCA_007657795.1 Dreissena rostriformis
AAAAAAAAAAAAAAAAAAAAAAAAAAAAAAAAAAAAAAAAAAAAAAAAAAAAAAAAAAAAAAAAAAAAAAAAAATCAAAGCGGCGCAGTTGGGGGCATTGTGTTTCTGACAAACACATCTCTTGTTTGTATTGTAATTCTTACTGAACCCGTTGATTTCTGTTGGCTATACAAAATTGGTTCCAATTTCATTCTTCAGCCAATGCGCGAAAGAACGTTGAAGGCGTGGTGAGTGACTCAATTGTGTACTTCACAAATCAGGTGCCAAGCAATATGGTGGGACCAGCGCCACTGAAGTTGAGGAAAATACTGGATCTGGTGAGTACGCCGTTATCAATAGTAGACCTGAAGTGAGTCATCTAAACTCTTTTGGCAAATGATAAGTAATTATCAGGTATATCATGCCATGCAGAAAAAAAGTAAACTTTAAGAAAGAACCTTGATAAAACTGTATAGCATAGTAAGCCTTCTAGCTGTCAAATATACAACATGTAGTAAGCATTGTAACTTCAAAATATAGTAAGCATTGTAACTGCAAAATATGTGTACAAGCCCAATAAGAATTTAAAAAAATGTTTACATTGTCATTATTTATCAGTTACAAAACTCAAAATTATAACCTGTTTGCCGAATAACGTCTCTGAGTAAAATATGAATTCTAAGATCTATACTTAAAACAAATATGAAATTCCGTCATCCTTGGATAAGTTACTTGTACATTGTTAAAATTTTATTAGGGCATAGTAGTGATGATCCCTGTGAGTAGTGAGATGGTCAGTTGTTAGAATGTCAGTTTTGTAGCGGTAAGTTATTTCCACTTACAGGCCCCAGTGACCATCACTGACCAGACCCCCATGGAGACTGTCGTGGAGATGTTCCGCAAACTGGGCCTGAGACAGACCCTGGTCACTGTCAATGGGTATGAAAAAATGTTTATTATCCCCCGCCAAAGGCGGAGGGATATTGTTTTGCCGTTGTCCGTCCGTCCTTCCGTCCGTCCGTCCTTCCGTCCGTCCGGCACTTTTGTGTCTGGAGCCATATCTTGAAAGTGCTTTGGCGGATTTCATTGAAACTTAGTATGAGTATATATATGGATAAGGGGATGATGCATGCCAAATGTCATTGTACACCATCTATTAATAACGGAGTTATGGCCCTTTGTATCTTGAAAAAATGCTTTTTTTCTGTGACAAAGCTCTAAATTGGCGGGGATATCAATTCAACGAATTTGCTTGTTATATATGAGACGCGCTCTGAGAAAACGGGGTTAATTGCATGTGCGTAAAGTGTCATCCCAGATTAGCCTGTGCAGTCTGCACAGGCTAATCGGGGATGACTCTTTCCACCTTAACTGCATTTTCATCAAGAAGAGTCTCCCTTTAACCCCTTACCACTCTGAAACGCGTTTGACTTATTTTTAGTCCTTTAGAAAATCTTATTTACTTAAAGACTTTTTGTAAAAGATTCAAGTTTTTAAGGCTTATTTTTCAACCTTAAGATACTGATGAGCAACAAACAGCATGAAACCTGAACCGACTGCGAGTTACTCGCAGGATGTTCTGGTTTTATGCTGGTTGCATAAGCCAGTTTCACTTTGCGTTTTAGTGGGAAAGGGTTAAACGAAAAATACAATAAAAGCAGAAAGTGTCGTTCCTCATTTGCCTGTGCAGAGTGCACATGCTAATCTGGGACGACACTTTGCACATGCATTAAACCCCTTTTTCTCAGAGCGCTTCTCATATATTTTTCAGTTTATATCAGTAGGATATATTATACAGCAATTGGAATTGCTTGCTGTTTAAGCAAATATTACACATTTGTGTATAATAAAAGAAAATTAACAGCTTGTATTATGATGCTTTTTGAAAATAAAATATATCAGTCTAGTATTTTATCATAACCTGTAACTAACAGCTGTCATCATTCCATCAAACTATAAAGTATATGATTAAAAAAAAATAGAGCTGCAATATTCCAATAACTTATATAATCTATAAATAAATATGATTTCATTGGTCAGGGTTACGGTTGGCTGTTTATTTTTTGGAAATTTCCCAATTTAGCTTCTAATAAAAAGCCACTTTTTCAAATGAGTTGAACTGTAAATCAAGTGAAATAACACATTTACAAATTTTGTAAAAAAATGGTTGTCCCCCTGTTGTTTGAGGTCACAACTTGGATATATTTTGGATATAAGACTTTTGGCATAAACTTTTTTCGGACATTCTTATACGGGATGGAGTCATGAAAAACCACTTAACCCTTTGAGCGCTGGAACCAGATTTTGAAGGCCTTTGCAAACANGCACATGCATTATGCCCAGTTTTCTCAGAACACGACACATATGTATTCTTACTCATTTGCTGTTGGTTATCAAGTTACCGTTTTCAGACATTTTTTTAAATCTGAAAATATTGTTCAGAAACACCATACTTTTATTCAGTTGCAGAGGTTTTGCAAGAAGACAATATTTTTCTGGATTTAATTGATGATGAACCGTATATGCTTAAGTCGCAAATAAAAGTTCTGTTTCTGTTTTGTAAAATTTCTTAGCATGACTGCCTTTATGATTGGGGCCAGATTCAATAAGCTTTTACGAATTATGAATCAAGGATTAACAATATATTTACACATGTTTTATTGATCCTATGACAATGCCTGCCATGGTAACTAAAGATCTGATAGCGCACAAATTATTTAGAATGAGCCTTGTAATGCCCATTGTAGTGTATTCCTAATGTTGTATAGCGGTGGCATTGAATGCATTCAATTATTCATGTGTTCCTGTATTTAAACATGGTGTTTTTATTATCATGGACATGATGTTTTATGCTTCTTTTGAAACTTTTGAATATATTTCAATAACTAAAGCTTTCAATTATATGATGGTTAAATATTGTATAATTATTTAATTAACAGTATAAATCAGTGTTATATTCAAAGCTGAAGATAACAAAGGGTGAATGAACATCATTTTTAAAAGAGTTACATGTGAGCATAAAAAAATGAATACAAAAACATATATTAAATCACTTCTGCATATTGTGCAATTCTAACACTGACACCTTTGTACCTGTTTATGCATTAGATATGTTAAAAAGGAAATGTTCAATAATCTGTATTCACCAAACAATTTTTAGACTTAAGTCTAAGAATAAAGAATATTCTGTTAATTGAAATATTCAATAATTACATCAATTTTGAGTCAAACTTGGCATTAACTGGCTCTGTCTACACCATTCTTCATGTAGAAGATTCTTTTAAGGCTACTATCACCTGTTGTAGTCCGAACGCTGAACGTATATACGGGCCCTGGTACTTGTATAACAGCCTTGTGATCAGACTGGACCATATTCATTTTCAAGCATATTTTACAAGTGATACTAGGATACCAAATTAGTTTACAGTAGAATGTAAAAACAAACGTCCATTTGTGTTTAAATGTTCACTTTGTTTATTTATGAGACAATATTGGAAGTAAGAAGCTTTTTTTAATCATAATTGTTCAAGCTGTTTATTTGTATGTATATGTTATCAGTAATTTCAACATGTGTGTTTATTTGAGCAAACGTATGAGCTACGCTCTGGAAAAACCTGTGCAGGCTGCGCAGGCTAATCTGGTACAACACTTAACGCACATGCATTCAGCCCGGTTTTTCCCAGAGCGTGGCTCATAGATATATAGTGTACTGAAATTGCTCACCTTTAGCTCAGCTTTGTGCAATTTACATAAGCCACTCAAGTTTTTAGTCATTCAATATTGTGGGCAAAATGCTTGTGCGTAAATTGTCATTCCAGATTAGCCTGTGCAGTCCGCACAGGCTAATCCGGGACAACAATTTCGGCTTTTATGGAATTTTTCGTTTAGATGATGTCTCTTCTTAGCGAAAATCCAGTTTAGGCGGAAAGTGTCGTCCTGGATTAGCCTGTGCGAACTGCACAGGCTAATCTGGGATGACACTTTACGCACAAGCATTTAGCCCAGTTTTCTCAGAACACGCCACTATTAATCATGTTACTAATAAGATGTAGAACTGTAATGGTGTATCGATAAAGCACGGTTTCAGCATGGAACTGGTGTATCTAATATCTCATGCTATATAATATAATAGAGCTCACCACTTGAATCACAGGCTACTAGAAGTAGTCGATATAATAAGTATGCAGAATATTTAAATATATGTCAAGCGTTTTTGTAAATTTAGTGATAATATGAGGCTGGTTTCATGTATTTGTTTGTATTTGAAATATGACTTTTGGTAGTCGCTCACCTATTTTATATACTGGTTAATATGAAATATTATATACTCAAACCTTTGTCATTCCAGTTCTTTTTTATGTTATACTGTATCTCTTTTGTACATAATGTCTCTTAGGTATGAAAGCTTTATTGATGTGTTAACATTTTCGTATACCTCATTTAAGTTTTAACAGTTCTGCCTTCTATTCGACATTCTCATGGCAAAAATTTGTGTCAAACTATTTGCATGGTCAGGATAATTATTGCTATTACTTTTTTAGCTCACCTGATTGCTCAGGTGAGCTTCTAGGATCGGTCTTTGTCTGTCGTCTGTCCGTCTGTCCGTCCGTTGTCCACATTGGTTTGTAAACACTCTAGAGGCCACATTTCTTTTCCGATCTTTATGAAACTTGGTTAGAAGATTTGTCCCAATGATACCTCTATCGAGTTTGAAACTGGGTCATGCTGGGTCAAAAACTACGTCACTAGGTCAAAAAAAAGAAAAACCTTGTAAACACTGTAGAAGTCATATTTCATGTCCAATCTTCATGTAACTTTGTCAAAATGTTTTTCTTAATGATATTTTGGTTGAGTTCAAAAGTGTTACCAGTCCGTTGAAAAACATGGCCGCCAGTGGGCCGGGCAGTTTTTCTTATTTGGCTATAGAGAAACCTTGTGAGCACTCTAGAGGCCACATTTTATGTCCGATCTTCATGAAACTTGGTCAGAAGATTTGTCCCAATGATACCTCGATCAAGTTCGAAACTGGGTCATGCTGGGTCAAAAACTAGGTCACTAGGTCAAAAAAAGGAAAAACCTTGTAAACACTGTAGAAGACATTTCATACCCAATCTTCATGTAACTTTGTCCAAATGTTTGTCTTAATGATATGTTGGTTGAGTTCAAAAGTGGTTCCGGTCCGTTGAAAAACATGGCCGCCAGTGGGCGGGGCAGTTTTCCTTATTTGGCTATAGAGAAACCTTGTAAACACTCTAGAGGCCACATTTCTGTCCGATCTTCATGAAACTTGGTCAGAAGATTTGTCCTAATAATACCACGATCGAGTTTGAAGCTGGGTCATGCTTGGTCAAAAACTAGGTCACTAGGTCAAAAAAAAGGAAAAACCTTGTAAACACTGTAGAAGTCACATTTCATGCCCAATCTTCATGTAACTTTGTCAAAATGTTTGTCTTAATGATATGTTGGTCGAGTTCAAAAGTGGTTCCGGTCCGTTGAAAAACATGGACCAGGTCAAAGCTTGAAAAACCTTGTTTATCTTTAACCACAAAGCACGCAGCTTTGATATTTGATATGTGACAAAGATTGTTCAAATCATGCCACTGGGCAAGCTCATTTCACAGGTGAGCGATCTAGGGCCATCTTTGCCCTCTTGTTTATTGTGTATTATTGATTTGTAAAAGAGTTTAAATATAAACGTGGTGAATTATGGTATTTATGTTATGTATGTAATAGACTTTACAACAAGCATGAAATATTTTCAAAGTAATGAGAAGTTGTTAAAAATATAAACAATTCAAAATGGTTTCCTATGTTAAACGGTATAATTGTAAAGACAAACAGCACATGTATGATTACAAAGCATTGTTAAAACTCAATTACTTGTCGCTGTTAAAACTTAATGAATTAATTAATTAATAATACATGGAATTGTAGAGAGCAAAACAAAAACAAGAGTTATAAATTTAAAATAAAATTGTTTTGGAACAATGCATTATTTGGTTGATTTTACTACAATTTCTGTGATAGCTGTTTGGTGTTCTGTATTGGTTTATTTTGTGTGTGTGTGATTCTCCTTCAGAACCTTGGAACATTAAATGATTGTGGCATATAGTAGCACTGTTAGATAGATAACTTAATAGTTGTAATAATATGTGTTTGTGTACATTTGTCCAAGCATAGGTAAAAACTGAATTATCATTGAGCATTTGTTGGTATTTAGGTGTACATGAAATGATCCCAATTTGCATTTACATAATGTATTTGTTTGTTATTTTCAGTTTTTAAAGAATATTGTATTACCTTATATTGTAAGTTATTTATTGGTTTTAATACTCATCTTCTGTAAATGACGAAGAAGCAAATGCAAAATAAATTGAGAGAGGTAGAAAGTAGAAATTAGAATATGCAATATACGAGGCTTATTATGGATAAACTTGGCAGAATGCAGGTACGTTAACTATCAAGTGCTTGCCCATCGATCTACAGGGGTTCAAGACTGTATCCCCACCACTCGCCACATATATATGAGCTGCACTGTGGGAAAACTGGGATTTATGCATGTGCGTTAGGCATTGTCCCATATTATTCTGCACAGGCTAATCAGGGAAAAAAAATTCCGCTTTTAAGGATTTTTTTTTGATTTATGAATGCCTTGTGTAAAGGAAAATCAAGTATTGGCGTAAAATGTCGTCCCTGTTGGAACGACACTATGCACAATCATTATTATGGGTTTTCCCAGATGGCGGCCCATATATATTTTAATAAGTTATGTACAAGTATTTAATGCTGAAGATCATACAAATGCTGCCAAACACAACTAAAGCTGACAATGTTTGGACACAGTAGGTCAAAATGACTCATTACTGTTAAAGATACTGGTTAAATTGTTTGTTTAATAGCAATTTTCTAAATAGTTATTACATTCTCTGAATGGATTATTATTTCGGATAACCCTTACCTATGATTAATCTTTTGCAATACTTTTTTTATTACTGTAAAAAATGTAAAGGCTAATTTGTGATTTTGATCAGGAGTTTTTCCTTCGCATGCATGCAACAGTATATGTGATTGTTGTTGTTCACAGTACATGCAAGAAATGGGGAAACTCGTGCATAATGAACATATTTAATACATGTACATGTACATGTAGTATGAAATAGTTAACATGTTGTTGTTTCATTATTCAACTATGTTATCTAAATATATACAATTTGTCACATTCAATGTGGTGTTATTTATTAATGACTGGAAAGTGATTGTTTTCACAGTATTCGGATATACATGTACCTTAAGATTGCTTAATTACAGTTTGGTCTATCTATAAACACTGTTACTTGGATTTACTATTGTTCCTAATACATTTGTTGCAAAGTTGTAAGTGCTTAGTGTCTCTTTTTTTTATTGTTTTGACTATACTTATAAGCAGATAGTTGTTAATATTCAAAGTATCTGTAAAATATGTCAAAATAAAATGCTGCTATTGTATTAATGTTGTGTTAGGTTATTCAATGGATGGAGTCAATAAAGAAATGCAGTACCAGAATGTAGCCTCTCACACCATTTTCTTGTTGTATACTAATTGAAATGGGATACGTGTCAACAGCTGTCCATTATAAATAAATGATTCATGAACTATAAGAGGCTAGACAATATTTCAATATGCTTTCCTATTTTCACACTGGTTTGTACAGGCGCTAATAACCTAAGCAACCCGGGTTCAATCCCTGCTCTGAGCACATGTGAGCTTGGTTGATGGTCACCATATTTGACAGGTGGGTTTCTTACGGGTACTCTGGCTTTACCCCCACAGCACAAGACCACACTAAAATTGAAAATTGCAGCTTTGATTCAAAATTGTCCCCATCTTTGTTGAGTCTAGTGAATTAATTAGGTAGGAGTGCTGTGACACTCTTGGTCCTCACATAATGCAGCCTTAGGTGTGGAAATCCTCACAAACCTCAAAATACACACACACAGGCTCTTCAATCTGCTTTTTAACTAGCACTGTGGTTGCACTCTCGCCTCTCACCATGGCTGCCTGGGGTTGATTTCCACCTAGCAGGTCAATAACCCTAACAAATGGAATTTCCTCCCCGCAGCACAAGGACATTCCAAAATATTTAAGTGAAATTAATAGGTTTGGGTTGCAGTTATGATTCCAGGCTGCAATTTGTTCCATTGAGTGTATCTATTGAACACTCCAGGCCCCACAAATACCAACAGTCACGAGTTCATTCTTAGTTTCAATCTCAAATATTTAACCAATGGAAATAAAAGCTCAAAACTAAAGCATTCTTATTGGTCAATATTTTGAGTTGAGACTTGTTAAGACTTCAAGCATTATAGTTTAGAAGCCAGGTCCTCACATAATTAAAGCAGCTTTGGTATTGTTCAATGCTTAATTTCTTGTAGAGGGTTATGACAGAGTGGAATTTTCTGAGAGTGACAATGCTCGTTATCAATGACAATCAAAGTTTTTACAAATACAAATTATATGAAAATGTAATTAGCAAATCCCACAAGGACTTAAGTTTAAATTTTGTTCAGTAACTGGACTCAATTCATATTCAGTAGCATAGCTGCACCCCTCTCGTGGCTTGTCTGCCAATATATGCGTAAAGCTTGAATGTTAACTTACTTTTTACTATTGATGGAACACAGTATTATTAATTGTGCTTTTTCAACAGTGCATAATATGAAGTTTTATATGTTGTTTTTATTAAGATTGACAAATTATAATTACAATAGAAACTTGCATATATAATAGCAACATTTTAATTGATTTTACTACAAAACTGGATTTTTTCTTGATTTTTTTTTTTTTTAAGGAAACTTGTCCATGCCGCGCATGAACACAGTTTAAAAATACAGTTAAAATGATAAAAATACAATCACTGTTAATGAAAAAGTCATGGAAAATTGCTTATTAAGCTTGAAGTATAGATAAAATAGTATAAAAATGAATCCATATCATAAAATGAACTGTTTTGTTTAAGACAATCACCAAAATGATGACCATTCCCAGTTTGATGTCTTATTCCAAATTCACATAATACAGTGTTATGGACAATTTTGGAAAAAGAACATAAATTTAAAGATTAAAATGCCACCGTAACATATGTTGGACAATACAGCATTAATAAATACAAAATAATGTTCAAACAACGCTTTTATTATTAATATAATTGTCTATTATTTAGTAGACATTTATTAACCAATAATGAGTAGGTACAAAATAATGAGTAATCCAATCAATAACCTTATGTTGAAACACCACCTTGTGGTACACGACTTCTTTGTTGAACATATGGTTCAGTCCATCACATCATTTTGCTAATAGAGATCCATGAATATTTGCTAGTGGAATTGTTTCTATGATAACCACTTTAGCATCTTACAAGTGGATCAATTGATGGTCACAACAAATAGGGTGGTGCTTTGATGTATTTATTGCACATAAATAAAAAATATGCATGTAAATAAACTTATGTATGTAAGGAAAAAAGAAAAACATTGATATTGCAGATCAAAATACAATGTGGGAATCTACGGACTTCTATTTTTATTAAAACTTACAATCAGTTTTAACATTGAGTATCAGTGAGTAAAATATTTTACAACCAGAAACAAATGCATCACTTACGAAAAAAAATGTTATGATTTTCACTGTTATTACTTTCAAAACTATTAATAAAATCAGTTCATTGACCTTCATTAAGTTTTTAAGTTGTTATTTTAATTTCTTTTACAAAATTAACAACTCAAAATTATTCAGAGTAAAATAATAATTAAGGCAGAAAATAATATAAATATGAACAGGCAGAAATCAATAAATAATATAAATATGGAAATATGCAGAGACAATACATAATATACAGATCTATTGTGTTCTTTGTCATGGCAGTACAATATTCTTAAATACCAGTAATAATACGGTAATAAAAACCATATTTAGTAGAATGGAATTCAAATTGCCTTGTAACCAAGCCATGGATTTCATGTGCTGCTATCACAGCTTAGGTCATTACAATTTCATCATAAGTTTAACTGAATTTTGTGCCAAAACAGCAGCAAGAGTAAAAAAAAACTTTAAAATATTTTTTATTCCATTTTCAATATAATCAGAGACTAGCACAAGGCTCACAATATTACAAGTTTAAGTGCACCTATTTGTTGAACATTTCTGCCAAACACACTCAGCTTATTAGATTCTGCCGCCTATTTATTGTTTATTGAAATTTAAAACCAAATGACCTCATTGTAGAGGTAATAACAGAATACTATTTGAACAAGAGGCCCATGAGGGCCTGAATCGCTCTACTGGCTGGAATGTCAATGGAATGGAATGGAAAGTCAACATGCAAGGGAATACTGAAAACACAAATCCTTTCATCCTTGCCAAATGAATTATCAGATGGCTTATATTTTATTTAATTTTAAATTAATAATTGCAACCAATTAAACAACCTACTTAAACGCCTCGGACCAATACAAATTCAAGGGGAGATAATTCTGGACTTTTTACTCTGATGTTACCCATTTTCAATAGGGTGCGAGTCCTCATTAATATAAAGACACTGAACAAGTTTGAAAAGAATCAGATGAAAACTGTGGAGTTTATCGCGTAAACAAGAAAAAGTCTTACGCACGCACCGACGCACGCACGGACGGACGGTCTAATGTAACCCATTTTCAATAGGGTTCGAGTCCTCATTAATATAAAGACACTGAACAAGTTTGAAAAGAATCGGATGAAAACTGTGGAGTTTATCGCGTAAACAAGAAAAAGTCTAACGCACGCACGCACGGACGGACAGTCTGATGTAACCCATTTTCAATAGGGTTCGAGTCCTCATTAATATAAAGACACTGAACAAGTTTGAAAAGAATCGGATGAAAACTGTGGAGTTCATCGCGTAAACAAGAAAAAGTCTAACGGACGCACGCATGGACGGTCTGATGTAACCCATTTTCAAAAGGGTTCGAGTCCTCATTAATATTAAGACACTGAACAAGTTTGAAAAGAATCGGATGAAAACTGTGGAGTTTACCGCGTAAACAAGAAAAAGTCTAACGCACCCACGGACGCACGCACGGACGGACAGTCTAATGTAACCCATTTTTAATAGGGTTCGAGTCCTCATTAATATAAAGACACTGAACAAGTTTGAAAAGAATCCGATGAAAACTGTGGAGTTTATACCGTAAACAAGAAAAAGTCTAACGGATGCATGCACGGATGGACGGACGGTCTGATGTAACCCATTTTCAATAGGGTTCGAGTCCTCATGAATATAAAGACACTGAACAAGTTTGAAAAGAATCGGATGAAAACTGTGGAGTTTATCGCGTAAACAAGAAAAAGTCTAACGCACGGACGGACGCACGCACAGACGGCAGACGGACGGTCTGATGTAACCCATTTTCAATAGGGTTCGAGTCCTCATGAATGTTAAGACACTGAACAAGTTTGAAAAGAATCGGATAAAAACTGTGGAGTTTATCGCGTAAACAAGAGAAAGTCTAACCCACGGACGGACGCACGCACGGACGGCAGACGGACGGTCTGATGTAACCCATTTTCAATAGGGTTCGAGTCCTCATGAATATAAAGACACTAAACAAGTTTGAAAAGAATCGGACGAAAACTGTGGACTTTATCGCGTAAACAAGAAAAAAGTTAACGGACGGACGGACGGACGACGGAAACCATGCCATCACATAAGCTCTTCAGGCCTTCGGCCAGTAGAGCTAAAAATCGCTATTAACATTTGTATCAATGATATCGCTTAATCACTTGACAGATCACTGTAGGTTTGATATCTCCATTCAGTTTCATCTTAGGATTGTCCGACAGGAATAACCAGTAATACTCAGATATACTCAGTAATAACATACCGGTGCATTGCACAAATGTCCTTGATCAACAAGATGAAAAGTACCATACAGTGTAAACTAAACACACACAAAAAAAACAAACAAAAATGCCAGAAAATAACACCTCCCTAAACATGGGAAGACTTTAACAAAACATGAAGCACATTATTAAATTGCAATGTTTGCTCTGTCAAAACCATGTATATAGTCATGTAACCCTTTGCATGCTGGGAAATTTGTCGTCTGCTAAAATGTTGTCTGCTAAATTTCTAAAATTAGCATTTTCTTTGATTTTTTTTCAAAGAATACTATCAGAATAGCAAACAGTTTGGATCCTGACGAGACGCCACGTACTGTGGCGTCTCATCTGGATCCAAACTGTTTGCAAAGACCTTCAAAATCCGGTTCCAGCGCTCAAAGGGTTAAGACAATGCCTTACCATACTGTTAATCAAGTGAAATAACCAATCACAACAAATATCAAATACGGAATGTTGATTTACACATTATAAAATTCATAAAGCGTTTGGTCCACTTATCACTAACCTTGTATAAGTTGTATAGTTCATGAAAGATTTCAACTGACTCACAAGACACACTTTTTACTATTTGACTGCAACACTATTGTGTCTGTTGTTAGCAAGTTACAAGTAATGGAACCAATAGAATAGTATAAGACGACTTATAATTACAAGAGACAGTGATCGTTTATATACGTGGGCACATCTGGTATGTCTAGAAAGCTGTACATTTTAGATATAAGCCTCGCTCTGTAAAAAGTGGGTTTTATGCATGAGTGTCGTCTCAGATAAGCCTATACATGCACAGGCTAATCAGGGACGATACTTTCCGCCTTAACTGGATTTGCGCCAAAAAGAGTCTTCCTTTAAACGAAAAATGCAATAAAAGCGGAAATTGTCTTCCCTGATTAGCCTGTGCTGGGACGACACTTTACGCACATGCATTAAACCCCCTTTTCTCAGAGCGCGTCCCATATATTTTTTTTCTGTATATCTACTGGCTTATGGAGGACCAATTGTGACCAATCACATACCATTCTAAAGAGTCATGCTTATGTTTACATGATACAAAACTTTTGCTGATATGGTTGACAACTTTACTGCTAACATTACCCGTACATTTCATGATACTTCTGTGGACTTGTGTGGCAGACTTTTTTCAGAATTACAACATACAACATAACAAGAATCTACCACTTTCCTAATGTGGACAGTCAATTCTATGGGGTATAACACAAACACATGTTCTATGTTGTAACTCTTGATGAAAACTACTTATAGATTCTACTTATTGATACAATAAAATAATGCCTCTTCAGTTGTTGTTTAGCACAAACATAGCATGCTTTCCTTATCTCTATTTAACAGAACCAGAAAGAAGTGTAGCAAAGCACTGTATTGCTTGTTGGAAAACTGACAATTGAGCAAATACCATGACACACAAGTACCCATTTTTTTGTAGAAATATCAGAAAAATTAATATAAACAATTAGACAGCACCTAATATTACCAGGAGAACACAATGTGTGGAGTGAATGATATTATTCTCAAGTCAAGTTTCAAGACAGGATCCCCTTTGCAATTTGCCATATTAGACACTTGTAGTTATGCACAAATGGAAAACTTGGCTGTTTGATGTCATTTTTTGTTTAGTTACTAGCAGGCATTATAACCTTGACTTAAATAATGTAAGGGGTAAATTGCCTAAAGTAAATTTTTCCATCTAAGAAAACTGGACATACATATTTTAACAGAATACAATTTTCAATATACTAGTTTAATTAAAAAAAAATCATGCAAAATAGAGTTGTAAAAGCGCATTCTTTCAAAAACAAATACACTAAAATGCATATAACAAATTAACCATACCCCTGCCTTCCACATATGACTCCTCATGAGTCATGAATTCCATGTATACCATGACCCGCAACCATGATATCAACCCTATTTTCTACCAAATTAATTCTAATTTAATAAATACATTTCTCAAACAAAATATAACATTAAGTTATAAACAACAAAAAGAGGAAACAAAATAATGGACATGCAAATGCCACACAATCAGTATGGTAATTCTACAACTTACACTTGCACCAGAAAGAGAGAGAAAATGGTCCCAAAAAGGACAAAAAAGACTAAAGCTGACGCCAGTCATTATTCATTGATGTAATCCTCGACAGCGACCTCATCTTCGTTGATGCTGCTCTCGTCTAGAGACTCACACGACACCCCTGAGGTGAGAGGCTTGATTTGAGACATGTCCAGTCGGGGCAACGTCATCTGCTCGGGGAATATCCACGGCTTCATGTGGGGTTTGTTCTTCTGTTTCCACGCCGGGTACCCTTTGCATGCCTTGTAAATCCTTGATATAATCTGTTATATAAAACCTTACTTTTCTCTTTTTTTATTAGAGGGGAAAAAAAATATCATATAAGCCAGTAACAGTTTCTTGTGTGTTTAACCGGTTACTCAACATATTTTCAAACAATAAGATGGTTTTTAGATTTATTACAATTAATATACAATTCTATCTTTGAAAAAAGCAGTATTTAGAAAATAAAAAATATTTTTCAAAAAAATGGACTATGCTTTTCAGATGGGTAACACCATGACAATCAAACATTGTTTATAAATTAAACTTGTGAAGACTGAAGACTATTTCTATTTGATGAAATCGAACATTAAAAATTGAAGAAATTTCAGTGAATATTAAAGTACAAGAATGAACACAAACCTTTGGTGCAAGATGTTTTGTTGCTTTGTTCACAACCCAGACTGGTAGCTTTCCTGAAAGATTGATCACTTCAAATAAGCTTACAACATTTCCATCACATTTTTGAAACTCATTGCATGACCATAAGGGATTAAGGTGCAATAAAAAATGGCAGGGGGGCTGATAAGGGGCAAGAAGGGCTGAAAAGGGAAAAGATGTGCTTTCTCAAGAAAATTGTCAGGTGGTAAACATTCAACATCATAGGTAACTTAATGTGATGTTTCCACTTAAGTTCTTATATTCAATCATCTATACTTTATTAAAAATAATGATGTTCATTTCAAGTAATATTGCATGTTAATCTATAAAATCGTCAATAGCCAATACAAACAAGTTTTATGAGTCTGTATTTATGACAAGATTGGCAAATGAAAAAGGGGCAAAAAAGGGGAGACATATTTTTAATATTATGAAGGGTTGGTTTAAAAGGGTTTAAAACCAATGCGCTGAGCAATTTTTATGAAGACTAGGCCAAAATTTTGACTTCCAGAATGGCCATGTTTTTCAACAGACTGTAACAATTGTTTTTCAACAGACTGTAACAATTGTTTTTCAACAGACTGTAACAATTGTTTTTCAACAGACTGTAACAATTGTTTTTCAACAGACTGTAACAATTGTTTTTCAACAGACTGTAACAATTGTTTTTCAACAGACTGTAACAATTGTTTTTCAACAGACTGTAACAATTGTTTTTCAACAGACTGTAACAATTGTTTTTCAACAGACTGTAACAATTGTTTTTCAACAGACTGTAACAATTGTTTTTCAACAGACTGTAACAATTGTTTTTCAACAGACTGTAACAATTGTTTTTCAACAGACTGTAACAATTGTTTTTCAACAGACTGTAACAATTGTTTTTCAACAGACTGTAACAATTGTTTTTCAACAGACTGTAACAATTGTTTTTCAACAGACTGTAACAATTGTTTTTCAACAGACTGTAACAATTGTTTTTCAACAGACTGTAACAATTGTTTTTCAACAGACTGTAACAATTGTTTTTCAACAGACTGTAACAATTGTTTTTCAACAGACTGTAACAATTGTTTTTCAACAGACTGTAACAATTGTTTTTCAACAGACTGTAACAATTGTTTTTCAACAGACTGTAACAATTGTTTTTCAACAGACTGTAACAATTGTTTTTCAACAGACTGTAACAATTGTTTTTCAACAGACTGTAACAATTGTTTTTCAACAGACTGTAACAATTGTTTTTCAACAGACTGTAACAATTGTTTTTCAACAGACTGTAACAATTGTTTTTCAACAGACTGTAACAATTGTTTTTCAACAGACTGTAACAATTGTTTTTCAACAGACTGTAACAATTGTTTTTCAACAGACTGTAACAATTGTTTTTCAACAGACTGTAACAATTGTTTTTCAACAGACTGTAACAATTGTTTTTCAACAGACTGTAACAATTGTTTTTCAACAGACTGTAACAATTGTTTTTCAACAGACTGTAACAATTGTTTTTCAACAGACTGTAACAATTGTTTTTCAACAGACTGTAACAATTGTTTTTCAACAGACTGTAACAATTGTTTTTCAACAGACTGTAACAATTGTTTTTCAACAGACTGTAACAATTGTTTTTCAACAGACTGTAACAATTGTTTTTCAACAGACTGTAACAATTGTTTTTCAACAGACTGTAACAATTGTTTTTCAACAGACTGTAACAATTGTTTTTCAACAGACTGTAACAATTGTTTTTCAACAGACTGTAACAATTGTTTTTCAACAGACTGTAACAATTGTTTTTCAACAGACTGTAACAATTGTTTTTCAACAGACTGTAACAATTGTTTTTCAACAGACTGTAACAATTGTTTTTCAACAGACTGTAACAATTGTTTTTCAACAGACTGTAACAATTGTTTTTCAACAGACTGTAACAATTGTTTTTCAACAGACTGTAACAATTGTTTTTCAACAGACTGTAACAATTGTTTTTCAACAGACTGTAACAATTGTTTTTCAACAGACTGTAACAATTGTTTTTCAACAGACTGTAACAATTGTTTTTCAACAGACTGTAACAATTGTTTTTCAACAGACTGTAACAATTGTTTTTCAACAGACTGTAACAATTGTTTTTCAACAGACTGTAACAATTGTTTTTCAACAGACTGTAACAATTGTTTTTCAACAGACTGTAACAATTGTTTTTCAACAGACTGTAACAATTGTTTTTCAACAGACTGTAACAATTGTTTTTCAACAGACTGTAACAATTGTTTTTCAACAGACTGTAACAATTGTTTTTCAACAGACTGTAACAATTGTTTTTCAACAGACTGTAACAATTGTTTTTCAACAGACTGTAACAATTGTTTTTCAACAGACTGTAACAATTGTTTTTCAACAGACTGTAACAATTGTTTTTCAACAGACTGTAACAATTGTTTTTCAACAGACTGTAACAATTGTTTTTCAACAGACTGTAACAANTTTTTTTATTTGTTGCCATAGCAACCAGAATTTTTGACGCAGGAACAAAATGAAATGACGTGCATAATGTCCATATTGCCATCTATCCATGTTCCAAGTTTCATGAAAAAATATTAAGAACTTTTAAAGTTATCGCAGGATCCATAAAACCACCATTTTCAGCAGTATTTCTAGTCTATTTGTTGCCATAGCAACCAGAATATTTGACGTAGGAAGAAAATGAAATAACGTGCATAATGTCCATATTGCCATCTATCCATGTTCCAAGTTTCATGCAAACATATTAAGAAGTTTTAAAGTTATTGCAGGATCCAGCAAAACCACCATTTTCAGCAGTATTTCTAGTCTACTTGTTTCCATAGCAACCAGAACTTTTGACGTAGGAACAAAATGAAATAACGTGCATAATGTCCATATTGCCATCTATCCATGTTTCAAGTTTCATGAAAAAATATTAGGAACTTTTAAAGTTATCGCAGGATCCAGAAAAAAACACCATTTTCAGCAGTATTTCTAGTCTATTTGTTGCTATGGCAACCAGAATTTTTGACGTAGGAACAAAATGAAATGACATGCATAATGTCCATATTGCCATCTATCCATGTTCCAAGTTTCATGAAAAAATATGAAGAACTTTTAAAGTTATCGCAGGATCCAGAAAAAAACACCATTTTCAGCAGTATTTATAGTCTATTTGTTGCCATAGCAACCAGAGTTTTTGGTTTAGGAACAAAATATAATGACGTGCATAATGTCCATATTGGCATCTGTTCATATTTCAAGTTTCATGAAAAAATATGAAGAACTACTAAAGTTATCGTGAAACCGGTAGGGGACTAAAAACAACTTAAGTGCATTTTTTCTGAGTAACCTGGCTCATATTAGCATGTGATAAGAAGACATAGAAATGCAACATATAACTGATTACAATAATAACTGAAAACTAAATGTTGCAACCTACAACATGGTTCACAGAATGGTTGATAATCCATTTCTCTGCCCCGGTATCAAGCCAAGATCTTTGTGTCACAAAGTCTCTGTTCTTGAGAGGTGGTGGGCTTCGTACTGGAAACACATATTAAAATTTAAATGAATACAGAATCTTGTATCAGTAACCTATTCTCTTGATAGAAACCACATGCATACTGCAACCAGGCAGAATGCAGAAGCCATTAGCCTTGATAAAGCACAGCATTTTGATACATTGAGTATGTGTGAGACAATTAAAATGGTGTCCACAATAAATCACCTTCTTTAATGAGTTTATTATCATAATCGGTATCAACATATAAAATTATCAAAACATATAAAGAGATAAATAACTAAAACATATTGTATATTAATGCAAAGGACACAATAGGTACATAATGTTTCTTTTATAAGACCTACATGCATAATAGCCGATATCATTGTTAGGGTTAATTGCACATATCTCGTATCCCTCTACCATGGAGTGGTCCCAGTTTTTCCTGTACTCTGGGTCGTGTAGGACATCATACAAAACATCTCCCCCGACATCATCAAATACAGTCCTCACCTGGAAGACATCACAGAAAACACCATCTACTATGACCTAATCTTTAATGTTCAGAATTCAAAACACATTCACTGTTGGTTGCACTTGAAAAAGACTTGGTGACGAAACATGCTAAGTCTAAAGGTTAGTGTTTTGTAATGAAGATAAGGCAAATTTGTTATGCTGTAAAGTTGTTCTATATGGAAAGCAGGATTTGTTTATAATGTATTTGGTGCATGACTGAATCATATGTGCTCATATTTTACATGCTATTGATCTATGCCGTTAAAAATGTGCTCCATGTGATATGCCTGTAGTGATGTGGATTATTACCAGGAACATTGTGCTGCCATGTATAAAATAAATGATGTTTTGTACTTTGACATGTACCATTGTCATGATTAACTACTGGTATATAAACAACTGTATGTTACATTATGATAAGTCATAATATGTGCTTTGTTATCACTAAATGGAATTTAAAAAAATGCAATAGTTCATAATTTCATTTGACTACCAGTTTTCACATGACGACAAACAAAAACTGGTTTGCTCAAAGAAATGTTGGTCCAGTCACCTTTCCAAACGGCTACGGTCTACATGACAGCAGCCTATTTACAAAATGTCAGTGCAATACTTGCATTCAAACTTGAGTTATTTAGTCAAATTAGTGGAAACTGTTTTCCTATTTTTATGAAAAGTTGATCTTAACATTCTGGCCACAAATGCAATGCCACGCTAAGTCTGCAGGTATGCTACCTACACAAACCAGTGTTCTGGCATGGTATTTAGAAAGGTCGGACAAATGTCTCACAGCTCACAAAACATTTTCTATATTTGCGAGGCAAAAACTAATAAAATTTAATTAATGTTTTAAATAATTTCAACTCTTTTATGTATCAAACAAATAAAAAACAGTTTTAAAAAACCTCTACTATATTTTACAATCAATTTACTTATATATTTATATAACAAGGTATGTGACTAAGACCCA
>VMBQ01008523.1:0-37703 GCA_007657795.1 Dreissena rostriformis
GGGGTTAGGGTGTGGGGTCGGGTTAGGGTTAGGGTTAGGGTTAGGGTTAGCCTTAACCCTTACCCTAACCCGACCCCTAACCCTAACCTAGGTTATCTCCCCTATACCAGGCCTCGCTCGATGTAGTTATCCGCTTCCCACATTAGACCCTCTTTGATAATTATCATGCTTTATCAACGTTTTATTGATGAACAGTTATTTGACCTCCTAAACACGGTTATATTTAGTGAAATTACACCGTTCGATATCGGATATGTTGACCACCAACTTAAGTCGTTGGTTGCAATTGAAACCCGCGAGGCCTAAGTGATGAGCGCTCGGACCACCAACCACTGCGCTTAACGGATAGCCGGTTTAATCAATATCCGTGCGATCTTTGAATCGTAGCGTTCAATGTGCTAGACGATATTTATAATGTTTAAGTTCATTTTTTTAAACTTTGTGTGTGGCCATACATAATACCATGTTCATGTTTGTTACGGTAAGCGATATACAAACATGTTTATTTACCTGTGTAAACGCCTACGAACATATAAAATATCTCCCTTTTGAATTATGAAACAGGATTAAATATGAGCCTCGTTATCGGGAAGTTTGGCATAATTCATGTGCGTAAAGTTCCAGGCCGCCCAGGCGTATCTGGCACGACACACGACCGCTTAATCTGGATTTTTGCTAAGAAGAGGCTTCCTTTAAAAAAAAATATCATAAAAGTGGAAAGTGTTGTCCCTGATTAGCATGTGAGAACTGCACAGGCTTACCTGGGATAACACTTGACGCACATGCAATAAACCCAGTTTCCCATCACTAGACACATATCATTATGTTAACCCTTTGCATGCTGGGAAATGTGTCGTCTGCTAAAATGTCGTCTGCTGAATTTCTAAAATTAGCATTTTCTTTGATTTTTTTTCTAAGACCACTATCAGAATAGCAAACAGTTTGGATCCTGATGAGACGCCACGTTCTGTGGCGTCTCATCTGGATCCAAACTGTTTGCAAAGGCCTTCAAAATCCGGTTCCAGCACTCAAAGGGTAAAAGTGAGCTGCCCTCGCCAGACCATGGCAGTGACTAGCCCTATTGCGTTATAGAATATAGGTCTCTATTTATCTCCATATTACGGTGAGTTACAAACATAGACCATGTAACATAGATAAGGCACATCACAGTCAACAACCTCATATTTATGTCCACAAAAACTGGCTTAATGTATTGTTTAAGCATGTTTAAAAAGACGAATCGTTATCTATACATAGTCCAGAATGAGTATATCATCGACATAAATTCCTGTACAAAATTTTGCTTTCATATTCATATTCGTAATATATTATTCACATGCACCAGTGTATGTGGTGCTATTGTATATAATTTGAAGTATTCTGTTTTGGTGACTTATAGGCCCATCGGGTCGGGTGCAAAACATATGTGTGTGTGTATATATTAATATGATGTGTTTCATATTGAAAATGACACCATAGTGAACAATTTACTTACTAACGTACTAACTTATAAGGCCGTAGTTTCAGTGTAGTTTCAAATGTATGTACCTAAGGCTCGCAACCAAAATAACTATATTGAACGTTATGAATAACTGTGTATTTTGTTTAAACCATCGAAACAGTTAAACTAATTGAGACACTTATACGTTTCCTGTGTAGAACTAGTATTAGATTTCTTCAGAGATTATAATGTGAACGCCCGCAAGGTGGGGGATCAAACCCGGAATTTTCTTGTTGCAAGGCAGAAACCATGCTCATGAATGTATTAGTTTTCGAATCGAGCTAAAATGAATAAAAACAAATTATCCATTTAAAATATAGTTGTTTAGCACTTGAACAAAGATCACAGTCGAGTATAAATAAATAATGCAAGTTAAGTCCGTAATCCGTGTTATCTTTGTAAACATTATTATCATATTGGCGATTATTTCTCCATCTTTTAAAAGAGTGAGAGAACTTGCGCTAAGCCCGATACTGCGGCTTTACATTGCAATAAGCAGCATTACAACTGTCTTGTATGTACAAGTTGAAACTCTAAAAAAAAAATGTTTTCAAAGGTTATTTGAAAAAAATGCACCACTTACCGGTGTGTTTAAATGTGAATCCCACGTAGTCACGTGATCCTGCAACCTGGAATAAGAACACACAATCAAAAAGCTTAATGAAATAGAATGCCTTTGAAGTAATCTGATTGGATCGATCTGTCTCTATGGCATTCATTCTCCAGCTGTTAATGTTTTAGAATAACGATGTATTTCGCAACAACCACAACCAGTTCAAAACGATTGCGTGTTTTTTATACATGCGTTTTGTAATAAAAAAAATTGTTATTACTCTTGAGCACTCTCACATCATTTGCTCGTGTTCTAAAGGTTAATGTTCTTGCTTTCCGGTTTTCTTGCGCAACTGAAGTCTCATTAGGACAATAAAGATCGGATCGAAAACTATGAAGGAACATTATGCTTTAATTTATAAATATAACTATGTTAACATTTAGAAACACAAAAATATCTTGTGTGAGTCAGCGAACTGTTGATGTTAGAAATTAGTGGTTGCTCTTTTTTTTCTTTCCAAAAATCTAATTATTTATTGTAGTATATCTCTTAAGTTCTGTGGTTAAAATCTAGCAATTAAAGACATTTACACATCAAAAATTGCACCAGTCTGTGAACAAGTACCTTAAAATGAAGCGTCTGAACGGAGAACAGAGCAATAGATCATGCTTAGAACGAACACAATATGCAAATAGTCATATAACTCTAAACATAGGTATGTTGCTCCAAATCATGTTCAATACATGTTCTTTACTTTTCTCGCTTTGCTATATACTTGTTTCTTGCATGCACTTTCAACATGTTGTTTTATGTCTTTGTATTGCTTTATCCAGAGGGTATACAAAAAATAAAAAAAAATCGTCAATTTATCGAGGGGAAGTTTCATGGGCATAATTATTTGTCTTCATCAATACCGACACAATTTCAAGTAAGTTTAGAACCTGTCACGTATTTTAATTTATTACAGCCACGCATGTTCAAACGTTGAAATTCAAACATGTGTAACACCATCAGAGAAATGGTAATGAAAGAGTCAATGACTATGTAACCCAGCCGGAAAAAACCCCGACCACAATGGGGATTGAACCCGGGACCTCCAGGTTTCAAATCAGACAGACACTCTACCACGTCGCTATAAAAGCTAGCTCATATAGCAAGGCAGTATACGTTCTCGTTAAACCGAACCCTGCTACAACTACATACCCGTTGATCGAAACAATCTCAAAGTTCACCGCAGGAGTCATTGAGCATAAAGTGTCTAATGAAAACGCAATCAACGATGCTCGCTGGTTTATTCGTTTGTTAAAAGTTCGTTATTATATGAAAAACATGTTAAGCTCTGTTTACAGATGCATGCTTCTTACCATGGGTTGTTGTTTCTGTTGTTTGTCGTGACCTGTGTGTTTATAAGTAATTAGATTCTTCTTAAATAATAAAAAAATTATACTATCTTTTCAACCAATAATATAATAATATTTATCATACGTGTACAACACTACACTGCATGATCCGCATCAACACACGCATGTACGCAACACTACGCCAAACGGACACGCATCAACACACGCATGTACGCAACACTACGTCAAACGGACAGTCATTATAAAACATTTAATTGACTAAAGTATTTTAAGAATACATTTAAGTTTTTTTTTTATTCCAAACTGATCAATAAAATATGTAAACGAATGTGTAATACAGACTGGGCATGTATTCACAAAACCTATTGTTTTAAGGACGTACGCGGCAGTTTAGTTTCAGTTTTTAATGTAACACCGGTTGCGCAATATGTGTATGCTTTTTGGGAAAGTCGTTTAAAAACGTGATGTTTAAGGGAATAATATGTGAGAGGGAACGCGATTTTGACTATTCCGGCGCTGACGTCAAAACGCGGAAAAACGCGTGACAAAAAATGCTTGAGTTTACACTCATTTTTTCGTACGTTTGCATGCAAAATAAAGACGAAAAACATAAATGGGATTGTTTCAAACACAGGCATTCGGCATTAGTTGGAACCCCTCTCAAAAAGAAAAGTTCGTGGATTTTTTTTTTCTTTAAAGCATCTATAACCCTGAAAAATCAACGAACATTTCGTAAAATAAACATATAAATTATCAGTGTTCCTATAGCAACAGCCAAAAATTCTACGTTATATGTGCTCTGGTAACATAGATTTAACAATATATTAAATGCTCTTTTTATTTTGTGTGGCACAATAAATACCATTTTAATTTCCCGCAACGATATCTATTCATACGACACCTACTGGTACATGTACATATGTTGAATATATTGTACCACAAAAAATAAAAAAGAGCATTTTGTCTCGTGTTAAATCGATGTTACCAGAGCACATCTAACGTTGTAATTTTGGCTATTGCATATAAGGAACACTGATCATGAAGATGTTTACTTTTATTTAAGAAATATATTACGAAATTTTCGTTGATTTTTGAGCGTTATAGAGGCTTTAATGCTCTTTAAAAAAAAAATGACAGACTATATTCAACACATGTTCATGTACCAAATTAGTGTTCGTGTGTCGTATAAATAGATTTCGTTGCGGGAAATAAAAATGTAATACGTCCCTGTTTGGACGTGTATCGTACTTAAAGGATTCGTGATGTACGATAGACTTCAGAATTTAGAGTTTTCATGCACTGTCGATGAACAAAATACACTAATTGTCAGACCTTCTTTACAATAATGCAAAAATATCATGCATACTGACTAGTATTGCCTGAATATTAATAACATAGACATAATAAGATTGTCAAAACAGTATGTTACTTTTTCTTTGATATATGGATTATTGTTGGTCTGTAAATTTTAGTCGATACAGCTTCCCCGGTGTGCCTATGTGTGGCTACGGCGCCTTAAATGCACACGTGAAAGATTTCCGAAAATAAACCGGATCCCTGTATCCCTTTATGATCATGATTTGAAATTGTGCAACCTATTTAGATAATAAAACATTTCGGTCAATACAACTTTATACAATAAGTTTGAGATGTGCACTTCATAGGAGATCGCGATACAAATATCCAAAAATATATACCTGCCTTTATTTGTATTTATGATAGTAAATTAATAAGTGAAACCCAGGAACGATCACAAAATACATGGCGATCAGTTCCGTGAAATGTACATGAGTAAATATCTATTTGCGAATATCAATTCGTAATAAACGCTAATCATTGTCATTCTAATATGACAGTAAAGTGAGTGGCATCAAATTACAGTTATAAAGGGAATAAAGCGGCAAATAATACCTGGTTAGGCATGGAATTTAATTTCCGTTTGATCATCACATAATTACCCCTCCCCCCTGATTGATGAAACAAAAACGCGTTTGTCACATGATAAGTCCCTTAAAAGGTACCAATCATTTCTAATTGCCGTATCTCGAGAAGTTACTTACCGCTTTCCGGAAGTGGCTTACGTGATACAGGTTTGATCCACGTCGGTAGCTTTTTGCAAGGGAAATGGAATGAGATACATTAAAGACGGCTCCAAACGACAGATCACCTTTTCTAAACACGGTATATGTTAGGGGCAGGTATATTTATGGCTTCACGCGGTCATATGGAGTAACATTTTGCATACATTATGTAAAATGCCGATGACGACAGTGTCTATGATGCTGTCATGGTAACGATGCTTTAGAGAAGCGAATGTCCGAGATATGGCCATGAAACAAATACAGCAAACAAATATGAAGTATTAGATTTAATAAAACGGTAACAAATAAAAGTTTAACCAAATGTGCCGTCCCCATTCATACTGAGATATTCATGTAGCTCCAACAAATTGTTTAAGTTTCAAGGAAAGNTGACACGAAATACCTACCCATCTTTAATAAAGTTTATATGTCGACTTCAATATTATAGTTTTATAGCATTTTATGTGGTGCAATAAAAGTGTTTTCTTAATCATTTTACTGTATAATTATAAAAAATGCTGTACATAAAACCTGCCGACCAACTGAATAAATTCACCTATTTTAAAGAAGATGGGTTGTGGGGTGGCTGATGTAAGAGATAATAGAATGTTTATCAGTGTGGCTACGGCGCCTAAAATGCACACGTGAAAGGTTTCCGAAAATAAACCGGATCCCTGTTTCCCTTTATGATCATGGTTTAAAATTGTGCAACCTATTTAGATAATAAAACATTTCGGTCAATACAACTTTATACAATAAATTTGAGATGTGCACTTCAAAGGAGATCGCCATACAAATATCCAAAGATATATACCTGCCTTTATTTGTATTTATGATAGTAAATTAATAAGTGAAACCCAGGCACGATCACAAAATACATGGCGATCAGTTCCGCGAAATGTACCTGAGTAAATATCTATTTGCGAATATCAATTCGTTATAAACGCTAATCATTGTCATTCTAATATGACAGTAAAGTGAGTGGCATCAAACTACAGTTATAAAGGGAATAAAGCGGCAAATAATACCTGGTTAGGCATGGATTTTAATTTCCGTTTGATCATCACATAATTACCCCTCCCCCCTGATTGATGAAACAAAAACGCGTTTGTCACATGATAAGTCCCTTAAAAGGTACCAATCATTTCTAATTGCCGTATCTCGAGAAGTTACCGCTTTCCGGAAGTGGCTTACGTAATACAGGTTTGATCCACGTCGGTAGCTTTTTGCAAGGGAAAGGCAATGATATACATTAAAGACGGCTGCAAACGACAAATCACCTTTTCTAAACACGGTATATGTTAGGGGCAGGTATATTTATGGCTTCACGCGGTCATATGGAGTAACATTTTGCATACATTATGTAAAATGCCGATGACGACAGTGTCTATGATGCTGTCATGGTAACGATGCTTTAGAGAAGCGAATGTCCGAGATATGGCCATGAAACAAATACAGCAAACAAATATGAAGTATTAGATTTTATAAAACGGTAACAAATAAAAGTATAACAAAATGTGCCGTCCCCATTCATACTGAGATATTCATGTAGCTCCAACAAATTGTTTAAGTTTCAAGGAAAGTATCGTTTTGATCACGCATATGGATATTTCCTAAATAAAGCGTGTATTGGTTGTTTAATAGCCGGATAGTCATGCAATTATAACAACATGCACATATGAGATATTGTTTTATCCAGGTTCAATTAAGAGTGTGTGTGTTCGATAGATCAAGGGATCAATCCTTTTGCGCGAAACTGTATGGCCAGCGAACATTGGATATCTCACGATCCCCACATGTCTTGGATAGTTACTTGTAAGAGTGGATTGTGTTTAAAATGCAGCGGACCACACATGTTATAGAACACTGATTCCAATTATATTATGGACATTATCTGAAACATGCGATTTATCTTACGGCTTAAAGTAACGTTATTAAAGCGCGTAAGTTCGATCTTGCCGTTGTTTTTCAAACCAGATAAAACGTTGATAAATAACAAACTAAAATACAAGTTCAGAAGACGTCGTTAAAGGATATGAACGAAATTAGGGCTCTAAACAAGGGTCAACAATTCTTGCCTGAACAGTCGGATATCCATTCATGTATAGAAAAATGTACACTGTTGGCGAAATTCTATTCCGAATCCGTGCAGATTTGTTCATACGACACATGTTTTGGTATTGAAACAAATACGAGTAACATTGTCGGTATTGGCGTTAACCTTTCCTATACTTATTTTATTGAACTAATCAATATTTGATTTGTAGTACCATTAAACAATAATAATCATTATCATGAGTGAATTAAGATTGGGATAATTAAGTATTGACAAAAATCGAATAAACGTACATTTGCACTTAATAATTGAAAACATTAATTTGCTTATCATACGTTTGCAGATTTCAATAACATATATATAAAAAAAGCACAACCAACAAATGTAACCCACACATAGATGGTGTCATAAAAGCTGTTCCGGAGTTGTTCAAATGGCGTTGATTGATCCATAGCAACACTGACTGACACATTATTTATGCAAGCATCATGCTGTTAGCAGTCGGACGCCTTTTTATGAGTACTTGCAACAAAACTACTGCCGACCCGTTTCAGTGCCGGATCATTTGACACCACTTGCGTTACGTCAACGTTTTGCGTCTCTCCGCCGAAATCACACCTGGTTCCCATAATAGTCGCAACTCTGCCGTTGGCGCCCGGTTTAACTTTGATATGAAGTACCTGTCGAATCGCCTGTCGAAAATTTGGATTGTTGACGACGTATAGAACGATGTTGTACGCGGTGCTGAACGTTGCCAGCGCCAACAGGAATAGGTTGAGAAAACCGCTGGCGTCGCTGCTCGCATCCCGGTTGGTGATTTTCTTAAATATGAAGTAAACTAATAAATGAACCTCGTTCTTGGAAAACGGGTCCTAGTGAATGAGCGTAAAGTGTCGTCCCAGATTGGCATGTGCAGTCTACAAAGGCTAATACGGGACGACACTGTCCGTTTTAATTGCAGTTTTTTATGTAAAGGAAGTCTCTTTCTTAGCAAACATTTAGTTAAGGCGGAAAGTCTCGTCCCATATTAGCCTGTTCGAACTGCAAAGACCAAAATACATGATAATTTACGATTTAATGTAGCATTTGTAAGTAGTGATAAAACTATTTTGGTTGCTTTTTATCTTTACCTCGTTTGTATGCTTTACTTCGATGAACGTTCACAAAACATGCATTGAAGCTATTTTTTTCAAATCAACTAACAATTTTAAAAGTAGTCTAGACGGAGTTTAAATAGGATATTTTCTCTTTTATTTTACCTATTTCATCATTAAGATGAAATGCAATTTAATTATATTTTAATATTGATATACGAGGTTTGTTCCGAAAGTTTTGGTTCAAATGTATGTCCATACCCTATAAAACTGCATAATCTCATAAATATGAATATATCTCATGCTTCATCCGATTGTTTGGTGTACCTTCCTTCTGCTTATAAGTTTACTGGCTATTTCCAAGACCTGTTATTTCGTTTTTTTTAGTTGTACCTATGAGCCGCGTTCTGGGAAAACTGGGCTTAATGCATGTGCGTTAAGTGTCATCTCATATAAGCATGTGCAGTCCGCACGGACAAATCAAAGCGGAAGGTCCGCAGTTCGCACAATATACTATGGGAAGACACTTTAAGCCCCGTTTTCCCAGAACGCGACTCATATAATTGAGTAATATTATCACCGGAAGCATAAATGTTATGGAGTTTCCGAGGGTCACAGTAAATAGTGCATTTGTATTACGCGAGTATTTTATAATTAGGGTAAACGATCGAAGTCCGTATAATGATGATTAGAAGTTCTCATTACAAGATTGTGTGTCCTAATTAGGAAATACTAACTCGTAATTAAAAGATAGTGGAATACGAGAATAATATGGACTGGGGAAAAAGGACGCTTTAGACATTTTTAACATCAAACAACGTTACAATAACGTACCGCATAAAGTAACGTAATGAAGAATGGAAGCCATGAAACGGCGAAAATCACGGCGACCAGAATGAGCAGCTTGATTATCCGTACCCGGTTCCGGAAGAGCTGGAAATTATCATTGCGCGTCGAGTTTTGCCCGGCGTTAACCTGCTTTCCTTTCTTCCATACAAACACGGAGACCTGAATGTAGTTGTAGAAAATAAGGAACACCGGTACGACATATGACACCATAGTGACGGTGATGGCGTTGGTGAGGGAGTAGCCGATTGGCACGTGGGTGCTGTCGCACGCGTACCGCGCAACCGACGCGTTGTCGCCGGCTTCAGGCGGAAGCTTATTCACCTGGTACTCGACAAGCGTCGGCATGGAAACGAGGAAACCGAACAGCCAGATGGCGGGGCATACCTTGTAGAGACCTTTGTAGGTCAACTGAGTTTTGTGCGACTCCTTGATGGCGCGGTGGCGTTCGAATGATACGCAGACTAGAGTGTAGATGGAGCTGGTGATGATAAACACCGGAAAGAAGTACACGATCTTGCACAGGGCGTTTCCTGAAATGAGTTGACAATATTAAAACGTTTGTTACCTGTATTAGGCTCCCTCAATTAAGTTTCAAGAAATGTGCTGACAATATTAAAAAGTAAGTTACTTGAAATACCCTACACAAAATCCTACCCAGGGTGTTCATGAAATAAACTACACAAACTGAGTGGACACAGTAAGATAATGTGACTCTCTTACACAGTATGTTCCTGAAAAAAAGTATGAGTTGACAACCTTACACATGATGCTCCCTAAATTAAGCTTCACGAAAGGTGTTGAAATTATTACAAAGTGTGTTAACTAAAACAAACGACACAAAGCTGACTATCTTACACATGGTGTTCCTGAAACACAGAATAAGTTGACAATCTTACATATGATGTTCACTAAATTGAGCCAAACGAAAGGTGTTGACAGTATTTAACAGTTTTTCACGTGAAAAAAAGGATCCACAATCAGTTGATTACACAGGTTGTTCCAGGAATGAAGTAACCGAAATAAAATGACCATCTTACACGGGATGTTACCCTTCAATAAAATTCCCAAATTTAGTTCACTGTCTTCAACCCGACATTATCTGAAATAACCTAATAGGTGACTATCTTAATCTGGGAATTATCTGAAATAACGTACACAAAATTAATGGACTATCTATCATACACGTGGTTTTTATCTGAAATAAAGAGTTAACTACAGCACACATGGCGTTTCCTTTAATAAAGTAACCGAACTTCGTCATCTTTCTTACAAATTGTGTAACCCTGAAAGAATGTACCCAGAATTTGTGTATCATCTTACACTGAACATGACGTGAAATAAAGAACCCAACATATTTCACAATCCTACATAGGGTGTTTCCTTTCATAAAATAACTGAAATTAGTTTGCATTCTTGAAAATAGTGTAATCTGAAATAAAATAATTTGACTGTCTTATACAGTGTGTTATCTGAAAGAAATTATCCAAATTGATTTGACTGTCTTATACAGTGTGTTATCTGTAATAAATTATCAGAATTGAGTTGAATGTCTTATACAGGGTGTTATCTGAAATAAATTATCAGAATTGAGTTAGATGTCTTATACAGTGTGTTATCTGTAAAAAAATATCAGAATTGAGTTGAATGTCTTATAAAGGGTGTTATCAGAAATAAATTATCAGAATTGAGTTGAATGTCTTATACAGTGTGTTATCTGTAACAAAAAAGTACCAGAATTGAGTTGAATGTCTTATACAGTGTGTAATCTGTAATAAAGTACCCGCATTGAGTTGAATGTCTTATACAGGATGTTATCTGAAATAAATTATCAGACTTGAGTTGACTGTCTTATACAGTGTGTTATCTGAAATAAAGTACCAGAATTGATTTGACTTTCTTATACAGTGTGTTATCTGTCATAAATTATCAGAATTGAGTTGAATGACTTATACAGTGTGTTATCTGAAATAAATTATTATAATTGAGTTGAATGTCTCATATAGTGTGTTATCTGAAATAAAGTACCAGAATTTAGATGACTGTCTTATAATGAGTATTATCTGAAATAAAGTATCCAAGTTAATTTGACTGTCATATACAGTGTGTTATCTAAAATAAATTATCCGAATTGATTCGACTGTCTTATACAGTGTGTTATCTGTAATAAAGAACCCTCATTTAGTTGACTGTCTTATACAGTGTTTTATCTAAAATAATTTATCCGAATTGATTTGACTGTCTTGTACAGTGTGTTATCTGAAATAAAGTACCAGATTTGAGTTGACTGTCTTATACAGTGTGTGATCTGTAATAAATACCAGAATTGAGTTGACTGTCATATACAGTGCGTTATCTAAAATAAATTATCCGAATTGATTCGACTGTCTTATACAGTGTGTTATCTGAAATAAAGTACCAGAATTGAGTTGACTGTCCTATACAGTGTGTTATCTGTAACAAAGTATCAGAATTGAGTTGACTGTCTTATATATGGTGTTATCTGAAACAAAGTACCAGAATTGAGTTGACTGTCTTATACAGGGTGTTATCTGAAATAAAGTACCAGAATTGATTTGACTGTCTTATACAGTGTGTTATCTGTAATAAAGAACCCTCATTTAGTTGACTGTCTTATACAGTGTGTTATCTGTAATAAAGAACCCTCATTTAGTTGACTGTCATATACAGTGCGTTATCTAAAATAAATTATCCGAATTGATTCGACTGTCTTATACAGTGTGTTATCTGAAATAAAGTACCAGAATTGAGTTGATTGTCTTATACAGTGTGTTATCTGTAACAAAGTATCAGAATTGAGTTGACTGTCTTATACAGTGTGTTATCTGAAATAAAGTATCAGAATTGAGTTGACTGTCTTATACAGTGTGTTATCTGTAATAAAGTATCAGAATTGAGTTGACTGTCTTATACAGTGTGTTATCTGTAATAAAGTATCAGAATTGAGTTGACTGTCTTATACAGTGTGTTATCTGTAATAAAGTATCAGAATTGAGTTGACTGTCTTATACAGTGTGTTATCTGTAATAAAGTATCAGAATTGAGTTGACTGTCTTATACAGTGTGTTATCTGTAATAAANTACTCTAGTTAACCCGCTGTCCCGCTGTTTCCTTCCCAATACAAGGGCGAAGTATGGTGGTGACCAGCTCTTCCATACATCTTCGTAAACAATACTAGGTTTGGTAAATTCCCGATCATTACGTTCTAAAGGACAGCGAACCCCGTTCCACTCCTGAACTCGACCCTGGACAAACTCCTAGACCAGGTTAATGATCCCCTACGGACAAAAATTCCGCTTGGGGACAACCGTCATCATGTTCAGGGAGACAGCGAAGTTAAGCAGAGTAGAGAAGACGTCCGGCTCGAGGGTGACGGACTCAGCTGGATTAGCAGAGCCACCCGCAGAGGCTCCCCTCTATAAGGAAATGTGTACAGGTGAGAAGATCTTCTGCGGGCGACTCTCGCCTCGGTCGCGACGAGCACGCTCCAGCTGCTGACCGAGAAAAGACCGACAGTTTTCACGGGCAGTGGTTTGGTACTTAGTGGACGAGTCTATGTGTTACAGTAGACTGGGTAGGATAGGTTATACCATTGGGGTTTTGGGTTTCGGAGTTCCCTTAGGAAAATAGCCTTTGCTTTGAATAAGACAGTGTATTCGTGAGCGAATAAACATTATTTATTTTCCCTTTTCGATGCTTCGTTAATCTGGGGATCAGTTGAAGTCATCAATGTTGCGCAATCGGAATTTTCAGAAATAAAAAAAAGTAGCCACCGTTCTGAGATGATCATATTGGCTCAACTGATACGAAAAAAGGGCCTGCTCGTGACGTTTATGTGTTTTAATATATAATAACCCCGTGTAATATGTTGTAAAGTACAGTTTAGACCATACTTAATTTGCCATTGCTGTCAACGTGAAAAGCATTATAATATTGTCGTTAATTATAATTATATTTTATTACCCAATAACATCACATTAGATTTTATTTTCATTTATATTGTCATATTGAGGCTCTTAACGCGCGATTCGCGCGACTTGAGGCAATATTCGAAACATATTGTTTTGATTTTAATGGTTTCATCATGATAGGACACGAAAACAAGCCATATAGCATTTTTCAAAAGAAGGATTTGAAAAATTAGGAATGATTGTGGTTTGAACTTAAACATTCAAGATAAATTTATTATCTATGCCTATTTCCCATTAAAACATACGTGATGCTTGATCTCCCAAATAAGGTTACATATGCATCTTTCATCAAGTATTCCAATTGCACAGAGTTATAACAAGCATCTCGGAAACGCAGCCGAGAACGCCTACTGAAGATGCTATGTGGCTACTTAATTTAAATTAAATAAACGAAAACAAGTATTAATATATCGGTTGATCAAATATAGCGTCTATAATTAGTAAGGTAATTTCTCTTTTAATCCAACCGTCTATTCAAAATCGAATGTGGCGTCTTTGTGTTAATCTTGAACATGGTTCCGTGACGCAACTATAATTAGGCCTCATTCTTGGAAAACGGGGTTAAACGTGTGTGAGTAAAGTGTCGTCTCGGATAAGAATTTAGTATTTTGTGTACATTAAAACACGTATACATTTTTTTTTTTTTTTCGNCTGAAGATGCTATGTGGCTACTTAATTTAAATTAAATAAACCAAAACAAGTATTAATGTATCGGTTGATCAACTTATAGCGTCTATAATTAGTAAGGTTATATCTCTTTTAATCTAACCGTCTATTCAAAATCGAATGTGGCGTCTTTGTGTTACTCTTGAACATGGTTCCGTGACGCAAATATAATGAGGCCTCATTCTTGGAAAACGGGGTTTAACGTGTGTGAGTAAAGTGTCGTCTCAGATAAGAATTTAGTATTTTGTGTACATTAAAACACGTATACATTTTTTTTTTAATTTTCTTGCTTCTGAATCAAAATTGTCACTTTTTAAAGATCTAATTAAAGATAAGTATTTTATTGAACGCAATACATATAGAAATGATATTTAAACAGTCATTAAATATTTCTGAAAAGATTTATTTTTGAAAACGTAACACCGCATTTTCAACAATGCAGTGTCTCCAGTGAAACTTATTGTATGGCAATGGTTGATAACTGTGTTTTATTGACCGTCTTTGTTTAAATAATTAATGTTAATAAATACTGACTAAACGTACAATATTTAAAATCTTAATAACTGGATATACATTTTAGGCTTTGAAAACGCATAAGATCTAGCATGTTACTTGTAATGTTTGTAAATTGTGACGTGTTCTGAGAAAACTGGGCAAAATGCTTGTGCGTAAATTGTCATCCCATATAACATGTGCAGTCCGCACAGGCTAATCAGGGACGACAATTTCCGCTTTTATGGAATTTTTGGTTTAAATAAAGTCTCTTCTTAGCGAAAATCCAGTTTAGGCGGAAAGTGTCGTCCCTGATTAGCCTGTGCGGACTGCACAGGCTAATCTGTAATAACACTTTACGCACAAGCATTTTGCCCAGTTTTCTCAGAACGCGACACAATTAAAGAATAATTACTGATAAATTGTTTCTTTTACAATATGACTAAATTATCTGTCAAACCATTTGAATCAAAATTGACTTGATCTGAATATAAATTAAACTGTATGATGTTTTGTCCCAAACTCTTTTTGAAAGATTTCATTTAGTTGATTTTCTTTGTTGACTTAAATCGTCCAAAATAATGATACATGTCTGATAATAGAGTGAGCATGGCTCCATTAAGTACCTGGATAGTATTTTATGGTTGAGGCACATTCCAGTGAATTTTAATTGTGTCAAATAGTAGGGAAATAGTTGTAAATAGTTTGTTGGCGGATGAATTCAACATCTCTCTGACATCTCCTCTGACTGATGTATTTGCTAAATGTGGTCGCATGCTTCATATGCATTATTATTATTATTATTAAATTCATATAACAATCCATGGACAGCAACGAGATATGTCACTTTATGACTGTCCTCTAACAAGTCACCATCTAGTCAATACGCCTTCGTTTCGGCTTGTTTTATCAATATTCACTTTAGCAGTCTTCGTGTGGCTAGTGTAGAACTAGACAACACATTTGAGTACAACATTCCATTGTGCGAGTGCAAACATATGAGGATATAATTGACTGAATTTCCCATAGGATTTTTCATTTGTTACGACACGATATTACTGGCTTTTGTAATGCATGTTTGCCAGTAATATTATAAGAACAAACGCAGATAATCCGAACCAATTCTTCAGAAGAAAACTCCAGGCTGCCAACTTTTATAGCCAGTCCGCTCCCATTTGTAAAGCGTAAATAGATTTCTTAAGCGTCCGCTTTTATGTCTCAAATGACAATCATTATCTGGTCAGTTCTGAAACCACTTAAAGATAAATAACTTCTGAACAAACAATTCATATGACGTTTTTCTTCCTTAATGTACGTACCTCACGTTTTTAACCTCCTCAATTTATGTAGGTCGTGATGTTGAGTTCATATTTGTTTTCTTTTAAATTGTTTAACTACCAAATAACCATCTTTTGTTGTCCCAAAGAAATTACAATGTACCTCCTTTTTGTTGCATTCACTAAGTATCGATTTACATAGATGCAATTTGCAATGCCAAAATGTGCCCCGTATGAGGCTCGAAACCTTCAGCTTCATATAACTTGAGTTATTATATTAACACGAACCGTGTGTCCATTTTACAGATCAATGTGCATATTTAAACAAACTGTCTGTCAATTCTACAGTTCAATGTGTATATTTAAACAAACTGTGTGTCCATTCAACAGATAAAGGTGCTTATTTAAACAAACTGTGCGTCCATTCTACATATCAAGATGCATATTTAACAAACTGAGTGACCATTCTACAGATCAAGTTGCATAATTATGTAAATTAATTGTGTGTCCATTCTACAGATCATGATGCATAATTCAAACAAACTGTCCGTCCATTCTACAGATCAATGTGCAAATTTGAACAGTATGTCTGTTAATTATACAGATCAATGTGCATATTTAAACAAACTGTCCGTCCATTCTACAGATCAAGTGGCATATTTAAACAAACTGTCTGTCCATTCTACAGATCATGATGCATAATTTAAACAACTGTCTGTCCATTCTACAGATCAAGGTGCATACTTAAAAGAACTGTCTGTCCATTCTACAGATCAAGGTGCATACTTAAAAGAACTGTCCGTCCATTCTACAGATCAAGGCGCATATTTAAACACACTGTGTGTCCATTCTACAGATCAAAGTACATAGTTTAACACACTGTCTATCCATTCTACAGATCAAGGTGCATATTGAAACACACTGTCTGTCCATTCTACATATCAAGGTGCATATTTAAACAAACTGCGTGTCATTGCAACAGTTTAATGTGCCTATTTAAATAAACTGTGCGTCAATTCTACAGATGAAGGTGCATATTTAAACAAAGTGTGTGTCCATTTTACAGATCAAGGTTCATATTTAAACAAACTGTCTGTCCATTCTACAGATCAAAGAACATGCTTAAACAATCTATCTGCCCACTCCAAAATAAAGGTGCATGTTTAAACAAACAGTATGTCCATTCTACAAATCAAGGTGCATATTAAGACCAACTGTCCATTCTACAGATCAAAGTACATACTTAAACAATATATCTGCCCACTCCAAAATAAAGGTGCATGTTTAAACAAACAGTATGTCCATTCTACAAATCAAGGTGCATATTAAGACCAACTGTCCATTCTACAGATCAAAGTACATACTTAAACAATATATCTGCCCACTCCAAAATAAAGGTGCATGTTTAAACAAACAGTATGTCCATTCTACAAATCAAGGTGCATATTAAGACCAACTGTCCATTCTACAGATCAAAGTACATACTTAAACAATATATCTGCCCACTCCAAAATAAAGGTGCATGTTTAAACAAACAGTATGTCCATTCTACAAATCAAGGTGCATATTAAGACCAACTGTCCATTCTACAGATCAAAGTACATACTTAAACAATATATCTGCCCACTCCAAAATAAAGGTGCATGTTTAAACAAACAGTATGTCTATTCTACAGATCAAGGTGCGTATTAAGACCAACTGTCCATTCTACAGATCAAAGTACATAATTTAACAAACTATCTGCCCATTCTTAAATGAAGGTGCATGTTTAAACGAACAGTCTGTCCATTCTACAGATCAAGGTGCATATTTAAACAAACTGTCTGTCCATTCTACAGATCAAATTACATAGTTTTACACACTGTCTGTCCATTTTACAGATCAAGGTCCATATATAAAAAAACTGTCTGTCCATTATACAGATCAAAGTACATATTTAAACCAACTATATGCCCATTCTAAAATCAAGGTGCATCTTTAAACAAAAAGTCTGTCCATTCTACCGATCAAGGTCCATAATGTTACAACCTGCGTGTCTGTTCTACAGATCAAGGTGCCAATCTACGCCGCCTTTCTGTACGACGCCGTGCACACGCACGCACGAGCACTGCACGAGACGCTTACATCCGGGGATGGCATGCGCAACGGCACGGCGCTCATAGCTCGTATCCGCAATACCACATATACAAGTAATGTGAATCTTATTTATATGGAAGACAGTTTAGTGTAAGCTTTTGAGAAAATTGTGTAATCATACAAGGTAAATCTTTGGTGATTTAATTGATTTAATGTGAAAGTGTAATGCCGAACATAAATTTGATGTTATTCCTTTCCAAGATTAAGACTTATCATATCAATGATTTAAAAAAAATATAAATAATGAATCTCGAAAACAAATTTATCATAATCATCATAGAACAATATTTGTATTCTCGGTGTAAGTATTTACGTTTTTTTTTTCTGTTTAAATGTCCTTTTATGTAAACTTGATTTTATATGATCACTCGTAACCCATTTTGATTGAAGGTATCCTAGGTTATGACGTCTACATCGACCGCCAGGGGGACGCGGGGGGCAACTACACGCTCCTCACGTTCGATGTCCACCATCCAGACTCCCACGTCGAGCTACTTCCGGTTGGCAACTTCCGGATGACCCAAGGTGGCGTCGGCATACCAGTACGTAAACATTACCAATCCTTTACAAAGAACTGAAGAGTACCCCGATCGCTATATCTCTATCGTTTCATGTTTTAGGAAACTCTTAAAGAAGTCCGCTATAGTTTTTAAAATAATCGATACATTATGGTGTTAATTATAGTTTCTATAATGATGACTTATTGTATCCTCTCAAACATGATAACTTTTGTAGCGGCCATTACCCATCAAATGCATATATTTTTAGGTAAACTGTTATTTTATCACCTAATAATAAACCATTAGCTTTCATTTGTATACATTTTGACATTATGTTGCTTCTCACGCCTGAATCTCGGGATTGGAGGCAATTTCCGAAACATATTATCGGAATATCGTGTTAGTTCTATATTTCACGAAATGAATCAATTAACGCCTGAGTCGCGCGACTTGAGGCAATATCTCTCGCGAATGCGATTTACATTTATTGACTTTCATCTTGTTACGATTAAGCTATTTGTTGAAATTGCATAATAATAACTTCTTAGTCGTGATGGTCTGTTACGTAACGTGTCCTATACGTATAGTGCATGTTTACTTATTGATCTTGGCTCCGTCATACCCTGTCTCCGACGGAGCTAACGTCTCTGCACGTGCAACACAACGTACACGACCCTCGTGTTTTGCATGCACGAACCACGTGCTTTCAGGCTATAAAAACTGAAGATGACTGTTACCAGTTGGACACTTTTTCCTTTCTTTAAAGAGTTATTCGGCAGTCTGTTTTTTTTAGTAACATGGGAGTCATTATAGTTAATAGAAGTCTGTATTAAAAATGCACTGTTCATAAAATGTTAGCCGCTGCGTCGGTGTTATAAACGAAGTGTGAAATAAAAATAATATTACAATTGCAGCTCGTCGAGTTTGTTATTATCCAGAGTGTGGCAATTTAATGTAAATTGGCCACAATATCCGTAAAGCATTATCGGACGGTCACTTACGTTAGATATGACACGAAATAAAGCATTTAATTTTAACATATCTTTGGTTAATTATAATATTTTGTAGTTCCAATGATATCTTCACATGATATACGTTTTGTTCATCCATGCTTCCTATTAATGCAGTCCGCAAAGGCTAATCAGTTACGGCACTTTCCGCTTTTATGGAATTGTTCGTTTATTGAAAGTCTCTTCTAAACGAAAATCCAGTTTAAATCCAACAAATCGCTTTTATTGAACAAAAATAAAAAAGCAGTTCAATAACTTTATCAGAGAGAATTTTAAAGCCTCGAACAATGAGACTTTTCCGCTTGTTTGTCGGATTTGTATATGGATCGAAACTAAAATGGCAATTTAATCCTATGAAAAATCATTTATCAACGCGTTGACAGCTTTAGCAAACAAAAGGACATTTGTTGAAATATGTCTTACGATATTTACTCTCAGCAACCCAAAAGAGACCTATCTGACAGATTATTTCTATATCGTCGTTCCTAACCCCCCCCCCCCANCAAGTGATGTCACAAGTCACGTGAGTGTGTTCTAGTGATGTCACAAGTCACGTGAGTGTGTTCTAGTGACGTCACAAGTCTCGTGAGTGTGTTCTAATGAGTGACGTCACAAGTCACGTGAGTTTGTTTTAGTGACGTCATAAGTCACGTGAGTGTGTTCTAGTGACGTAACAAGTCATGTGAGTGTGTTCTGGTGAAGTCACAAGTCACCTTAGTGTGTTCTAGTGACGTAGAATTTGAATTTATGTTTAATAAAATGCAGTAAGTAATAAAGGAAATCTCTGTTTGGTCAGTAGTTTGAAATTTGTATATATCATATTTTTATCTATTAAATGAATATGAGCGTGTATCACACTTTAAGACGGGAATAAGAATGTGGCATTTGTCAGGAAGAGGCATTCCATTAACGTAAACAACAGCATACGTACCCCCTAAGACGTTAACTGATTGCTACGACACAAACGTAGATGCAGGATTGTATGATCGCGTCTAAACATGTTTTCATTTCCTCTCTGTATTTTTACATGTAATATTTAATAAAAATGTCTATGTCATGTGTAAACCTCGGGCTAAACGTTTAACCGTGTTTATTTCCAAACGATTTGCATCGACCGTTCCAAGACCGTGACAAACTGTGTTCTTTCTCTAATTATTTTAGTGTCATTATAATGCCATAGTTAAAATATAGAAATTTAAGGCATTTATTGACACACTTCAAAACAATGCCCTAAACTGTAAACAAGTCCCTTTGCACTAGCCTCGAGCACATGCTGATTTCCTATATGTTTCAGCGCTGTGGACGATTCTGTCCGTTGTCATAACAATAACGGTCATTGTCGGGATAGCAGTCGGCTTTGTTGTGAGGTAATTGAGATTTAAAGTCCCAAGAGAGCTCGCGAGTCTGCGATCAACAAGTGATAACATAAGCATTTTTTCTACTTGCAATTCTGGACATAACTCACCGGATTCAAATTGATTTTAGCTGCGCTCTGGGAGGACGGGGTTCGACGCATGTTCGTAAAGTGTCGTCCCAATTTAGACTGTGCAGTCCGCACAGGTTGATCAGGGACGACACTTTCCGCTTCTATTGTATTTTTCTTTTAAAGGAAATTCTTCTTAGCGAAAATCTAGTCTAGGCGGAAAGTGTCGTCCCTGAATTGCCTGTGCGGACTGCACAGGCTAATCTGGGACAAAACTTTACGCCAACTACCCTTTCTGACACTACCATGTACGCTCATATAACATCAGACCTGTGTTGCCCTATGTCAAACACTACCTGTACTATTTCAGACACTACCTGTACTATTTCAGACACTACCTGTCCTATTTCATGCAGTACCTGTACTATTTCAGACACTACCTGTACTATTTCAGATACTCCCTATCCTATTTCAGACACTACTTGTCTTATTTCAGACACTATCTGTACGAACAGAAGTTAGCCCGCCTGCTGTGGAAGGTTGACTTCAAGGACATCGCACCGCTCGTGCAGTCCGTGGATGAGAACCTCCTACCACCTAACATGAAGAAGGTACTATACAAATTTAGCTGAGTTGTTGAATAAAGTATTGAATAAAAATTAGGCATGTTCCTAAAAAATACAAATGGTAGGAAAATCATATAATTCGGCTAAAGTTATGAAACAGATTGGGGAAAAGTCGTTGGCATGTGTATTTGCATATATTTTCTTGTAATTATACACATGTAAATGTCATAACATCGAGGTAACAAAAAGCAGATAGCAATCATGAGTGTTTAATACTGATCTCAAATTGACACAGATGATAAATACATCGCCAAAATGTAACTACATTTTAACTTAAAAAAAATATCCGTAAAAACATGGGTTTATCTTTATGTATGCCTAGTTTTTAATCTAAAATTGACGGTCCCATTGTAGATGTCTGAATAAAACACGTGTGAATGAGTAGACTTNACAATTTAACTTTAAAAAATATCCGTAAAAACATGGGTTTATCTTGATGTATGCCTTTTTGTTCAATATAAGAGACCTTCTTTCAGTTTCATTTTGTCGAGAAAAAAAACAGGCTTACCGGGAAACGTTTTAATTCATACTCGGTATTTTATTTAAAACAAAAAATCTTTGAACACAAACTATTCATTATCGAGTTCACGATCTCTGTACTGCATTGTTAATAAAAACAAGTATTGTATTGGTGTAATTATCACTAGTTTAACAAATGAACATTCAATTTAATGATTGACGGTCCCAGTGTACAGGTCCGAATAAAACACGAGTGAATGAGTAGACTTACTGATGACCTCAATCGTCTGGTGGTAAACGATTTGTATGTTTTGCCCTCTCTATTCATCCCGCGCGTCGATAATTCCTTATTACACTCTTCCTTGCTCCCATCAATCAGGCGTCATTCAACATTCACTACTGACCGAATTCCTTAATTGGAAAACCGCGATGACAAATTAAATTCGTTTGCCTGTTTTTATTATCTTGAAATTGCCGCCAACACATACAGCAACAACAGATGACTCAGTACAACACTAGAGGACCACACTTACTTAGCTCTAGGCAGTTTGTACACTCTGAGCGAATTCAGTTTCTCTTGACTTATCGACATTTTAATTTACGACTGATACATATGAACGGGCAAATATATTGTGGTTCTCGGAAATACATCCGTCTTTTGTCCGTAGACATCTCAAAAGATGTCTGCACATTGATCTCAACATCTTTCGTACATTGACAGTTTATCATCAGATCTAATTCAAGCGGTTACTGAATTACATAAGACAAGTAATGGGTCTGGGGAGTGTTCTTAATGATACTTGGTTCTGACATCTCGTTAACAAGAAGGGATTGAGCTGATATTTTCATTTCTTCGTGCCTCGTATCTCATGCAGTTGTTATTCTGTTGCTCTGGTGTATATTAGGCTAGTAGCTATTGACTATGCCTTTAAATATAACATGACTCTGTCTTTAATGAGCTTAATTATTCCCAAATATGTGGATAATATAATTTCNATGTTGTGACTTTGTGACTTTGATCTGTATGATATTTTTATCTCGGGGATAGAAACAGGTTATTTTGCCCCCAAAAACCTACTAGAAAATTGGAATTGATAGCGTTTTATTAAGTCATACATGACATGTATATATAATAAGGAACAGTGCACACTTGTAGAAGTTTACCTTTTGGCATTCGTGTTTTTTTACTATGTCTGTCTGCATATGTACAAAATCGCTATTGACGGGCCTTTGGTGCTTTTTTTTCATTGACTTTTCCAAGGCGATGACTTCAGATTTAAACCTTTGTCTGTTAAGCGTCAGTATTGTACATGTATTTACCTGTATTGTATAGTCCCTTGATCGTCTGCTATTTTACAAAATACTAGCGTTTGTGTACAAGAGTTTCACATGGTGGTTGCTGAAAAATACCCTCGCATACTCGTTGTACCCAAATACATTTATACCAAACTGTTCGTCAAATGATTGCATCAAAGAGTGCGCAGGTTATGTTTTACAACTGAACTATGGTACAGCGTAACTGCTATATTTAGATATCGTTACATTATTACAATAACAAGTACCATGTCNTAGTTTTTTATGTAAAGCTCCGTATTTTATCTTACAAACTGATGTTTCAAGACTTTGTATTCGTTAACTGATTCACGGTGCCTATACCAAGTGACTTTTTATGATCTGTGTGGGGAGACAACTGTCAACAAAATCGCGACTCAGGTAACATTTTCAAGGATTTCTTTTTAAATATTTCACCATTTTTAATGGGATAAAGTGGGGAGCCCGCTAATTCTTGAGAGCTTTCTTTATGTATCATGAATTTTTGTAATCAAATAAGTTTTTTGTCAGTTAATAGAAACCGCGCGTTTTAACGGGTAGAAAAATGAATGATCAGTGTGAGGACTTTATATAACTTTGACACAGAAACATCACCTCTGGTAAAATTAAGCAATAAACGTTATGGGCGGAGCTTATAATATATCATTTTGTATGCATTTTCAGGTTTCTGTTATATTTTTTTGAAAAACAGTTCAAGAAAAACATTCTTATTGTAATATGACCTGTGTGGTATACGTTTTTAGAAGGATCTGTGTGGTATCCATGTTCCTACAACTAACGGATACATTTTTACAGTAACTACAATACATATAATTAATATTTAATTTCAAAGATATTAATTACCTCATAATCGGACCTAGTCATGACACACATCTATATCGATATAAATACGGGAGTGATCTGGTAAAAACAACCCATAACTGAAGCGTACATATTTGAAACGTACCCAACTGTGGTCAAAACGTACCTCAAGACTTCTCAAAACTTGTCCAGGGTAATGCGGCGTTGCATGTACATCGGCAAAATATTTTAAACATCGGACATCCATTTTTGTAATAGCGACCCGAATATTCGTTTGCCAGAGACAAGAAAATTTGTGTACTTTGTAAAATTATGATAAACAAGTCCCTTTTTTGACGATCCGTGGACGAAAATATCAACCAGCGCCTTCCTTTGTTTCCAAGAAACCAGAGCACCTAATTAGATGGTTAATTAATTTATTAAGATATCGTGTGGAAACACAAATCATGTTACACGCTTTGATCTCTGACAGGTTGTCTTTTTAATAATATGCGTCTTCCTTTCCCCTTACACAAAAAGCGAAACAATGTATACAAAACGTAATTAATGTAACTTAATATTTGTTAATTATAACAACTGAAGCAAACAAAACTGCTATACGTCTTAATTAACACCGTAATACACTTATGCTGTATCTGATATTAAGTTTCAATATGGATTCTTAGTTTCTATCATAATGGTCACCATAGAAACAAATAATTGTAATTGATGGTACCATTATAAAATAGTTATTATATTTTTTTAACACTCCTTATTCACAGTGTTTCACTGAAAAACCGTTATTTCATTAAAAGTTGTAGTTTTAAAGTGTGCAACAAAAAATACAATACTTGTCACACAAAAGCAAAAAGATTAAATGGATGAGCAAGTATTAAATGGACCTGTTGGAAGATTTTCGTATTTTTGAAAAATGTCATTCAATTAATTTACTAAACAAAACTATAGTATTTGAAATAGTTTAAAATAATTGTAATAACAAGGACTAAACAAAAACAACAAATATGCCGGGCATAGGGTTCAAACCAAGGACCATTCGAAGTTGTCGATGAAAAGCGTTACACACAATATATTATTTTATTTTATATATTCAAAGTAAGGACTATTATTTTGCTTGCTTGAATAAAGCGCATACATTCATTTAAAAAAAAAAGGTTTCATATATTTTGAAACGTGTAATTGTTCAAACCCGTGTCTGTACAAAACAGCAGTATGCATAGAAACAACGATATACTGCTTGTTTATATGTCGGTATGAATTCATGACAGCCATTTTTTCATATTTTCTATATGGGTATTACAGTTCAAAAAACATAAGTTTGTTATGATAAGGGTGCATGGTAAAAAGGCTTTATTTGCGATGGTGATATTTGTAACGATTGGCTAATCAATAACCTTTAAGTCGGATTCTTGTTTATTGCAACCGTTCTTAATAAAAATTTAATTGTAAAATATGGATTGGAACAGAGGCTGTTGGTACTGTTAATGTTGCAGTGATCAATAAACCGTTTTGTAAAATTACACATAATATTAAGTATAGCGCCAGTTTTGTTCTTGTAACGAAGAATAAAGCATGTGTTGTTGCGAACGTGTTTAGAATAAAATGTTACTATTCAAAAAGTATATAATACAATTGTGGATAATCGGACAATCACAACATACATGAACACCTGTTTCTGTAAATTTTACAAAAAGTGCATACTAACCATCTGACTTCTTTATTATATGTAAGCGGCTTTTCGTACCTTATATTTATTCAGTGAATAGAACTATATTGTAGCCACGTACATTTGAAGCATGTAACATAGTCAACGGCATTTCAAAGATAATTGGCCACCTATGTTCGCTAATCATTTCAAATAGTCCATTCCAATTAGATATGCTAATCGATTATGTTTTGTTTTTCTTTTAAAACTGAAGACATAGGTTGGGTTCTTTTGAGAAAGTTTTAAATATTTTTAAACAAAGAGGGATACAATAAATTACACATGGGTAATTCTAACATGTCTAGATTATCATGAAGTATCAATTTTCACAGGTTATTATTATTTGATAATGAAAATACTTTTGGTTAAAGTAGTGTGCTTTCCAGAATTGATCGTTTTCATACATGACCGAGATTTAAAACATTTAAGCAAATCGCCAAAATTATATATGAGGGCTTTAACCCACGGCAACCCGAAAAAGCTACGTGTCTGCCCAATAACAACATGTGGTGTGTAAAACAGTTGGTAGTACATTATGTTGCAATTTTAACTTTTAATATAGCGAATTATCATGGTTTAAGATACCTCTTCCGGGATGTGTTAAGGCCGTAAAAAAAGGAACTTAAAAATCGTTTCTTAGTCTATAAAAGTCGTTCGGTTAGTCAATTCCTAAGGCCATCTAAGATGATAGTAATGTAATATTGAGATAGTGAATGTTCTAGTTCGTTAACAGTAAGTTCTTTTATGTCTGGATTTGATTTTTACATGATATATAGAAAAAAAAACAGACATATACTTTAATTATTTGAAATAAGTTGTAAAACATTTGAGGTTGTATAGGATATTATAAAAAATCATCACGTTGTGTATTTGTTATTTGGTATATTCAATCCTGATATAAAATCATAAGTGTTATCGTTGCTAAAATTCTTATCTGTATTTCTATACAACCTGTTTATAGAATGAAGAATTTTCTTTCAAAATGTCAGTTTGCTTATTGATTTCAATACTGTCTGTAATTAGCAATTTATTAATTAGTTGTGTTGTATCATACTATTTTTCTCCGTTGCAATATTAAATTGATTATTCGCTTTGTTCAGTCTATTCAGCCAGATATCAGTTTGTATGTCCATTTTATATTTTAATTAGTCAAAGAGAACTCGATATAATAAATGTCTGCCTCACTATTTTCTTCAGTATTGTCTCTTTCTGTCTTCTTAAATGAGCTTTATGATACACAGTTTTCTCTAATTTTCATTAACAGCGTTTCAATAACTAGTTGACCATCAATCACAAATTGCAATTCTTAAGGAATAAGTTCATTGTGTTCAATGTTATAAACGGGAAATATTTATATTGTTATTTATTTCCAATATGTTATTTTTAATATAATTATTATAGGTTATATCTTTTAACAAAATGATAGTATGTTTCCACAGCCCTTTTGAATGAGATAACAAACTAAATTGTAAGGATATTATTACAAACAAATGATCTGTCTGAAGGCTCGGATTTATTTATATTTCCTAATTCATATTAGTATATTGCCTGNATTAATATATTGCCTGAAGATTTAGGCAATATAATGTGGAAAAGTAAAATCGTATTTACTCGATTTAACATATCTTTAAAGAACATATATTCGAAAACGTATATACAATATCGAATCAATGAAATATAAATATGCTTAAATTGGACTAGTCGATCCGATCTTCCATAATGTTGTTAATGTGTTGATTTTATCCAATAAAGATGACAAAATACATACACAAATAGCATACTTTGTTCACTATATATACTTTCTACGTCAAGAAAATTGACAGAGCGGGTTTTACATATTTAATGAACAGAAGACAATGCAATAGTGGGTATACGTTGTATTCAAATAAGTTGGAAGTTTTTCTTCTTGTGACGGATATAGTTATGCCGTGGAACGTGTTTTAATCCGATTAACACCAAAAAATGTAGCACGCACATTGCTTGCACAAAAAGGTTTTATATCTTGTCAATACATTGAAAATGATTATGCGACGTTGTCGTCGTTGTGCATAATAATAAAAAAAGATAATGACCAATATAGCCAAAACTCTAAAAAAAACACACTATTTTTCTATCATAATTAGGCATACCAACACGATTTGTTGTATATTATATTACATTTTTTGTAAGAAATATATAAAAAAATATGGCCGACAAAATGGACGCTATATATGAAAAAAACTAATTTCTTAATTTATCAGTTCAAGTTATCTAGTTAAACATTTTTGCTGATAAGTTTTAAGTTTAAAAAAATATATATTTTCAGTTGATTAATTACTTTTTTAATATAGAAATATTTTTCATTCATTTTTTCGATTTCAATACTAGCTGTGTTTGATTACAGAACTTATCGAACAGTTTACCTTTCGAGTTCACGTTCCGTATCTAAACAATAATGTACGGCTATAGTCTTGTGTCACCTGTTTTGGCTGTTGATTGCACTTGTTTTTCTTCGCATTGAAGTATTGTTGGCAATAAAATCGAAAATTTTATATAATACAACTACATTATTTCTGGTGTGTGAGATATTTACTGTACTTTGGGCTTTTTTAAGTTGGATGACATATTTGGTCTAACTACGTAAAATGCAGCCTTTTATTAAATATGAAACGCAATACTTATAAGTACAACAACAATGAAAACGCATTAGTAAACACTAAACATCCTCTCAGCTAAATGCGTGAAATGCAATTATTTAAGCTTTTTGTACGTACGTACAAGTACGGCCTCTGCCCCATGGGTACATTTTAGCCATTAGGGCATTTTTGAAATACAGAACAACCTATTCGTAAATTCAGCCACGCGATAACATCATTAAAACACACTAAATAGTTACCAAGGGATAAAGCGGGAGTAAAATATCAGCTTAAACAAAACCAATTTAAAGGGGGATAATTATGTCATAAAAAGATTTAAAAAATATTACAGTGTTATCTCGCTTGGATGTCAGCTGCTTCATTTTTCTGTGACGTAAAGGTGATACAATTTGTACAATACAATGTAAATTACAGCTACAAGTAAACAAAATGTTACAAAAGTACAAACAAAGTCACTGTTTTTAACATAGTATAAGTAGTCTTAGTATTATACAGTCTAATATAATTCAAACAAAGCTAATTAATTTGATGGAAATTTCATATGCACAAACATAAATCCTGCAATATAAAGAAACATTTTAACATATAGTTACAGTCAAGTACACTATTCACTGAACAAATATCCTCTACAAATTCGGATATTAACGTGTAAAATAATGACAATACAATACATGATTAATGCGCCTTCCTCTGAAAATTCAATAAAATGTGAAACAGGGCATGTAACCAAATTTAATGAATACAATTGTCATACACGATTCAAGTATAAACTTGCAGTTGTTTATGCTCGTTGCAGGTTTCATCATGATCCGGTAAACCCACTGTGTGAAATATTGCAATCTTGTCGCAAGATTAACAGTGCGATCTGGGCTAGGGAACCGATATCGTCAATGCATGATGTACTCATGCTGGAACGTTCACAGGTATCTTACTGCAAACATGGAGACAAGCACACGAAAGGAAGAGTTAATACAAATATATAAATATCAATTACAAACCGTACAAATGCGACAGCGATTGACATTTACTGGTTAAAATGATAATGGAGTGTTTTAGGTGGGCATTAATTGGATTCTTTATGTTCGATAAGGCAACGGAAAAGAAAGTAATTTTAACAAGCTCCAGCGCAATTTCCAGCGTTACTATGGAGTTGATCCGCATACATATGATAGTGTACCTTGTGTCAAACTCGTCGTTGTGAGTTAATCATTTAAATATACTAAACCGGTCAACCAAACCAAACGGAAATGGTTTGTAATTAAGGTGCATTATTTGAAAAGGAAACATTCGGACGAGTTTATGTCTAAAGACAGGCAATACAGATGGATATACAATGGACACATATCCATGGCGATGTAATTAAGGCATCTTACACGAAGTCATCTTATTAAAGTTGTGTTCATTATATAGTTGCATTATTTCGGAAAGCTAATGTAACAAATAATGTTATAACAAAATACTTCTTGTAAAACATCGCGTTATTCGAGTGCTTTCTACATTATTAAGGGAATATAGAATACCATCTCACCGGTTTCATTCGAGACATATATTTTAACACTCACATTCACATTTAAGTATGATAGTCATTCCAAAACACAAATATATGTCATGCGTTTCAAAATACCCATACACTCGCGTCATTGAACTGAATGGTGCAATCAAGTGGTACAGTCAGCAGGTGAGCGCGTGTAGTTTGGCGATTTAACTATTAAATATAACGACTTGTTGCATCAGAAGAACAGATTATCTTAATAATGCAAACCATATGACTGAATATAATCATACTTGCATATTAAACTCTTAACTGCAGTGTATTGGCATTTGAGACACCGCTGGTTACGCAATGTGCTTAATGGCAGCAAATTGCTCGATTGCACATGTAGCTTTGTATACGACATCATATATACAAAGAAGAATTAAAGTAGATAAACATAACTGAAAATAAAACACAAGTATTACCAACCAGATATTGATCATTGTTCTGGATTGTAATACGTGTTATTAACTTTATATGACATGTAGTATAATTTAATCCATAAGTATGCGGATCCTGAATACAAGCTGGAAATAAATCCAGAGAGTTAAAAAAATGTATTTCAATCTTCCCATCATTTTAAATAGTAACATTTTTTTTTTCCAAACATACAATATAATACAACTTGTGCCATTCAATTGTAACGGTCAACACAACGTAATAAAAGGTCATTCATTATATATTGGTATATCCGCTCTTTCAGAAAATCTACTGATTTGTGATCTTATGTGAAGAAACGCATTGCGTATTGTGCTAATGACTACTGATATCATCTGTCTGTATGATATTGTAGGCGAAGTAGGCTTGACAACGAGAAGACCACGGGCTGCGATTGCACCACATGGTCAGTCATACTAGATGTCCAATCATCAGGAACTGTACGAAATCCAAACTTACATATTTCCAATTTTAAACAAGAAGCCCAGCATGTCCTCAAACATTAACACTTTTCCGTTTGCTTCAGTGTTGTGACTTTGTGACTTTGATCTGTATGATATTTTTATCTCGGGGATAGAAACAGGTTATTTTGCCCCCAAAAAACCTACTAGACAATTGGAATTGATAGCGTTTAATTAAGTCATACATGGCATGTATATATAATGAGGAACAGTGCACATTTGTAGAAGTTTACCTTTTGGCATTCGTGTTTTTTTCTATGTCTGTCTGCATATGTACAAAATCGTTATGGACGGGCCTTTGGTGCTTTTTTTCATTGACTTTTCCAAGGCGGTGACTTCAGATTTAAACCTTTGTCTGTTAAGCGTCAGTATTGTACATGTATTTACATGTATTGTATAGTCCCTTGATCGTCTGCTATTTTACAAAATACTAGCGTTTGTGTACAAGAGTTTCACATGGTGGTTGCTGAAAAATACCCTCGCATACTCGTTGTACCCAAATACATTGATACCAAACTGTTCGTCAAATGATTGCATCAAAGAGTGCGCAGGTCATGTTTTACAACTGAACTATGGTACAGCGTAACTGCTATATTTAGATATCGTTACATTATTACAATAACAAGTACCATACCCGCCCCCTTTTCTTTAAAACACATTCTTAATACTCTACCATATCCTATGGTACTGTATGCGTGATCGAATATCTTCGGTGTTATTTCCTTGACTAAATAAATAATTGTCTTATTCCTTAATATATTTCACAACACTTCTGGAGGCCGTTTTATCAACAGATCTTAGCGTGATCTTACGTAAGATTCGTAGGATTTTGTCGTACGCTTATCGTTAGTACTGCGAACCGTTTTATCACAGAAATCGCAGCTAAGATGTCGTAAGATTTGTGCTTAAAGCTACGACTGGGTAAGACCACTCTTAGCGTTCGTAAACTGTACCAAACATGGCCGCCGCACGCGCTTTAGACGTTGTTCAACCAAGAGAGATGAGAATGTTTCCAGAAAGAAAGGGTTTTAGCGATCTCCGTGATGGAGAAATATTGATACTATTGAAAGTATTTCGGTTTGACAACGTTAAATAAATTCGTTATATTAATTTTTACATTACACGTCTAAGGCAATTGGAATTTTTAATGTTGGGATAGTTAATTGGTTAAAAAGGTAAGTATTTAGTTATTTTGTTCAATTTTTTATCAAAACAAATGTTTTATGGTTTCTTTTTAAGTAAAACAGTTCATTTGTCATTCTAACTGGAATTTAAAAGGGTGAACTAGAATTCGGATATTGCATATTTCGGACGTGAGTATACAAGTTAGTTGTCGACGCAATTTACTTATATATCTATGAAAGCTACCTTTTTCGCATAACGTTATGAAGTTTTTGTCTTTGTAATGATGCACTGTATAATGTCTGCAATATATGTCCCATATATATGGCTTAGTTTTAAATAACATATATTAAATAAATCACCATAATAACTTTAGATATGAGTCGCGCTCTGAAAAAATGGGGTTTAATGCATGTGCGTAAAGTGTCGTCCCAGATTAGCCTGTGCAGTCCGCACAGGCAAATCAGGGACATTTTCCGCTTTTATTATATTTTTCGTTTAAAGAAAGAATCTTCTTAGCAAAAATCCAGTTTAGGCGGAAAGTGTTGTCCCTAATAAGCCTGTGCGGACTGCACATGCATTAATCCCCTTTTCACAGAGCGGGACTCATATGTAAGTACATGTATACGCAATGTCTTTATTTTGGTATTTTGTGAAATTACTTGTAACTTACGATAAATATGCATGACTAAATATGGACAAGCAATCTTTATGAGCTGTCATACATGCAAACATGTACATTCAATGACAAAGATATTTTGATAGAATGGATTTATTACAATGTGAAATATATCCGTCACCAAGTAACTTCATAAATAACGATCTAATAAATTCTTTATGTCACATAATTAATTTCTGATTATGATAACATTGTTAAACCTTATTATGCCCCCCTTCGAAGAAGAGGGGGTATATTGCTTTGCACATGCCGGTTGGTCTGTCTGTCTGTCGGTCTGTCCACCAGATGGTTTCCGGATGATAACTCAAGAACGCTTAGGCCTAGGATCATGAAACTTCATAGGTACATTGATCATGACTGGCAGATGACTCCTATTGATTTTGAGGTCACTAGTTCAAATGTCAAGGTAACAGGTCAAGGTCACAGTTACTGGAAATAGGAAAATGGTTTCCGGATGATAACTCAAGAACGCATACGCCTGGGATCATGAAACTTCATAGGGACATTGGTCATCACCGGTAGATGACCCCTATTGATAATCAGGTCACTAGGTCAAGGTCACGGGGACTCGACACAGTAAAATGGTTTCCGGACACCACCACCACCACCATGAGGTGACTCGACACAGTAAAATGGTTTCCGTCCACCACCACCACCACCACCACCACCACCACCGTTTAATTGAACGAGTTCAAACACTTGAGTGTTTAAGATTTTTGTGTTCGTGTTCTACTTTTTTGAATTTATTAGACACAATTTTCATATAAAAAGAGACGCATATATAATTTGCTAATTAAAGTGGATTCAAGAATCGATTAAAGCTTTACTTACCAGATATTGTAATCGATTAAGTCTTGCAATCAGGTGCCAACTCTTCCTATTAATTATGCATGATGAGAACTAAAATATGTTTGTAGTATATTTGCTTATATTAATACCGAGTCGGGCTGCGGATTAATGGATGTCCCGGCATGTCATGGATGTCGTACGACCAATCCAGATTATAAAGTGATATCGGCCGCGACCTGTCTCATGGGCCTGAAGGAAACATATATACTTATTCGTGATCGTACACGCGTCAGGCGTTTGCTTTCTGTATTTCAATGGCGCGTTAGTAGCTGTGTAATGTTAGACAGCAAACCAATTAAATTGCTTTAGCGATACAATGATATAATTGCCTATTGAGCGTTGTTTTAATCTTTTTCCAATTGAGAAAAGGACAAGGCTCAGGAGAAGATGGAAAACAGATCATACGTTATTAAACGATGTATAGTACTAATGTTTTGTAATGTTATGTTATGAATGCAATCTAATAAACGCGTATTGGAAACCGATTGGAGGGAATCAAATATTAAGTGGCAATTACTGCAAGTCACACTCAAACTAATTTGTATTTCAAAGCAGAGTTTCCTTACTTTCCAATGAATTATATGTAACTTAATATCTAACACAAACAAGGCAGTTAAAACGGCTCGCAAATCAGAATAATATCATGAACGAGATCGCGATTGATCGGAAAATAGTGGATACAGGTATACACTTATCATGCATCGACAAGGTGTTACGTGGATTGAAACGTATACTCAAAAGTGTGTGCATCGTCTATGACGATAATTCTAATTTTGGCTTTTGTTTACGAACATTTATTTTAAAAAGAGTAGGGGCGGGGGGTAAATACCAATAAATATAACACCCATTATTCACCCAAATTGGCCAAACATAATCTGGTTATTTCAAAAGACGGTATTATTTTTATTTTCAAACATAATATAATTTTTCAAACAAGGCTTAACAACTTCATTTAAAGTGATTGTAAACCACGAATGACGAAAAAAGAAAAGTTCTAAAATACCGTATTTTTTTACAATTATTATTTTATATTGATTAAAATATCACGACTGGTATATTAAAATGCTTGAAACAAGTTCATCTTTTAAGTATATTCAGTAATAACATTTTGCGATGTGAAATAAAAAAAACATCGCGAAAATAGGTGACATAACGATATACACACTATAAATAACGCGAGTAGATTGAACATTCTATATATAAAATATATGCAATTCACTACGCATGCACATTTTGCATCCCTGGGTTTATCATGTGACGATGATGATCAATCTACTTGCATTATTTACAGTAAACTGGTATTTACCTGGTATACATACCCACAGGGGGAAGTTGCGCAATTTTTTTTTATATATATTATATATAGTATATATAGACAAGGGACTCAACTAGCTGACCGATTTTTCAACCCGATCAACTTCAACGCCCCGTAGCTCTAAAAAGCACCAACTCGGTCTCATTCGATGCGGGGGACATTTCTTTAATTGACCATAAACGTTGTATAACAATCGAGCCCACAAAATGAAAATGCGAACGTCGAATTGCCACAAATACCTTACTNTTTTAGCAGACGACAAATTTCCCAGCATGCAAAGGGTTAGTATCTAGATCGCTGTCAGCTCACAAACAATATCAAATCTAAGCTATAAGAATAATAACATATCTAACCTTAAACTCAGGGGTTGATTCAGACTAAAAAAAATTTTTTACAGGAACACAAAATTTAGCATGTCGATCAAACTCATCTCAAAAAATGAGAAAACCACTCAAAGTTGAGTCAGAATCTTTACTTAAGTATGTTCATGATACTAGACCCATAACTCGGTTTTGAATTTCAACATATTTATGCCCCTTCCTTAATTTTTGCTCAAGTTATGTATCAAAGTCCAATAGCTTAAAAGATATTTGACTTTAAACAGCAAATGCATCTTTGTAACTGACAACTTTCTTACAGAGACACAGTCCTATCACTCTGCTTTTGTCTGTGTATTTGTTTAAACGTAGGATCCCTTTTAAAAAGAGAAAAAGGAAAGTCAAAAAGCTTTTATACTGTTGAAGGTTTTTTCTTTAAAGTTAAACTTCTTTTATATCAACATGGCATTAATTTAGCAGAAAGTTTGTGGTTTCAGTATCATGAACATCTGTGATTGACTACCAGTATGAATTCTTATTATTCATATATATCTCAATTACTTAAAAATTATGTGTTTTCTAATTGAAGCTATTTGTAGATGTCGTCTTCTATATTTACCGAAACAAAGAAGAAATGATTTATAATGTTAATTCATGTGTTTGATGGTTGGTCATGTATTGATTCTATTGCTGTTAGTACTGCCAACTTAGAAACACATTGATTTCCATAGTAAATTAGCAATCAGATCAAGAACGCAAATTTGAGGTTGATTGTAGGGCTGGTTTTGACCGGGACAGTCATAGTTATTAGTTCCAGATTCTCTCTACTTGGTTCCTCTAAATATCAAATTAACTGGCTTCCAGAAATCTAGAAATCTTAAACCATTGGCTTGCTGGACAGGTTATTTGTACAACGTTTGGACATTTTGATGGGCAGAATTGATGCATCTCTCTCATCCATCTTCAAAACTGAAGCACTGATACTGCAATTGATGGCACATCAAATAACTGGGGATTTCATCCATGTAGAGAGGTAATATATGTAATACTGTTGAGCCATAGATTAAAGGAAACAGCAATAAGGTTATGTGTTTGTATATGTATTTAAACAACCAACAAGGAAGTAATATTTTTGAACCAGGTGGTTTGTCTGGTTTTAGTAAGCATCTTTATGCACAGTAGTACATAATTCATAATTTAATTGTGCTGATATTTTCTGGAAAAGTTGGAAGGGAGCCATTGAACAAAAGGTGGTGACTGTATTTTTAAAAGGAATTTAATTGTTAAAAAAACACATTGTATTAAAAAATTTGTGTAATGCATTTATTTAAAAAACTACAGAATTTAATAAAATGTACAATCATTTTATTAGGCTATCATGATTTATAAACAAAAAACGGACTCCATAGTTATTGAACTTTGATATCAAAAGCACAATTGTGCTAACCAAATTGGCCATTCAGGCTTCAGAACGTTTTGTGTGTGCTAAGGTATTTTGAAGTTAACGGGGTCCTACCACTCATAAGGCTGCATTATTTGAGGACCTGGAGGGTGCCTTATATTCATACCTAATTTCATAACAAAACTCACAAAAGTTGGTACGAATTTCAAATTATAGATACCATGTCTAGTTAGTTATTTTTTACTAAACAATATTCAATTTGTATGTGGTCTTGTGCTATAATTACATTCATCTCATTAAATTGCATTTTTAAATAGTGTTTTATTGTTTAAGTCCGTATTGCCTGTTTATTTTTAGCTCATCTATTTTTCGAAAAAAAAATATGAGCTATTGTAATCACGTGCTCTGCGTCCGCGTCGGCGTCTGAGTCCGGTTTAGTTTTGTGTTTAGGTCCACTTTTCTCATAAAGTATCAAAGTCAAAGCTATTGCATTCAAACTTGGTACACTTACTCAATATCATGAGAGGACTGGGCAGGCAAAGTGAGATAACTCTGGCTGGCATTTTGACAGAATTATGTGCCCTTTTTAAACTTAGAAATTTGAAAATTTGGTTAAATTTTGTGTTTAGGTCCACTTTATTCCTTAAGTATCAAAGCTATTGCTTTCATACTTCCAACACTTACTAACTTTCATAAGGGGACTGTGCAGGCAAAGTTGTGTAACTCTGACTGGCATTTTGACAGAATTATTGCCCCTTTTATACTTGGCTATTGGTAAAGTTTTGTGTTTTGGTCCACTTTACTCCTTAAGTATCAGCTATTGCTTTCAGACTTGGAACACTTGCTAACTATCATATGGGGACTGTGCAGGCAAAGATATGTAACTCTCACTGGTATTTTGACAGAATTATGGCCCTTTTTTGACTTAGTTTCTTTGAATATTTGGTTAAATTTTGTGTTAAGATCCACTTTACTTCTATAGTCTCAAGGCTATTGCTTTCAAACTTCAAATACTTTCTTACAATTATGAGGGTACTGTAC